>JAPYYQ010001715.1:0-28699 GCA_030522585.1 Anagyrus pseudococci
AAGTTATAGAGTCTGATTCTAGGATAGTTGAGGCATGATTTAAGCCAATAAAAAAAAAATTGTAAAAAATAAAAAATTAAGGTGGATATAACCCCTTAACTGCAATAATCGCACAGCTTTAATTCTTAAAAAAAATGTTGTGATAATTACAAAGACATTTTAAGTTCAATACGATCACCTCATAATAAATCGTTTCTAACTATGCTACGCTGTGTATTAAATAGCCATTAGCATTTTTCACGTTAATTTAAATTATCAAATTAGTGAAGATTGGAAAAGTCTTTTGAGACACATGGACAATCTAGCTCAAATATTCGTCGATGCAATGATCTTGCTCCTAATGTTTATAATAAGGGGAGTGGCCAACGATACTTAAAAAAGAAAAAACCCATATCGCTGCTGGCGATACAAATAAAACTAATGATGCATCGGCGTTTACTATAAAATGCGCAGCGAGACACGGTTTTTTCACAGAAGAGCTTCACCTCTCCACAATATAGAGTGTAGTCTGAAATTTAAAATAAAAAAAATTCTAAGTGAATACTGCACTCAGAGATGAAGGTGAGTTTGTGTAAAATTTACGGACAGATTTTATAAATTTCTTTTGTTATTTTTTCAATGACGAAAAATGCCAAATTGTACTTTAATAATTTTATTATACTCTTAATTTTTTATAGACGTTTATTTCGCTACCATTGGTAGTGCTGCTGGCAGTTTCGTGCTCCGGATGGCCTGTGAAAGAGCATCTTTTATGCATAATCCAAAACACTTGTCAACAACAAGGAACAAGCCAGCCGACGTTAGTTATCGGAACTGTCCCTAGTCAACCATTAAATGCCAGTGTCCCAACTGAAGATAATTCCAATTCCGTAAGTACAGTACGGTATATGTATGGCTCAAGTTTATTTGCATTGCAATTGAATTTAAAATTTTGCCTAATCGGTTGCATCAAAAGCTTGAGATTTAAAAAAAAAATTATTAATCAAGCTTGTTAATCAAACATTTAAAATTTTAGGAGAATACACCGTACTCTTTCGAGTACGAAGTGAAACAGCCGGAAGCAAATCTGAATTTTGGCCACAAAGAGTCTGCCGATGCAGATAACAATCGCGAGGGCGTGTACTTTGTTATTCTTCCCGACGGAAGAAAACAAACAGTTCAATACGTGGCAAATGTAAATGGCTATCAACCAAGTATCTCGTACGAACAAGTAACGGCTCCATTCGGTAGTGGCAAACCACAGACTCCGCAGTTGATCGGAATCCAGTTGGGCGGGCAAAACGTAGTGTGCTGCTCCAACCCGAATCTGTCGCCCTGTCAGCAAAATGGACCACTAACCCCCGTTACTGCTCAATTGCAAACCACTCAAGTGTTCTACTGCTGTAACAAACCAACTCCAGGACCTGCTAGTACAGGCGAAAATACCATCGAATCTTCTGTAAGTAAAAATTAAATCTCTATAAGTTACGTCTATTTATCACTAATAAATTACTGTATTAGGCACAGGTCCCATACTCTTTTGAGTACCAAGTAAACGAGCCGAAAGAGAATCTGATTTTTGGACACAAAGAATCTGCCGACGCCAATAACAACCGCGAGGGCGTGTACGCCGTTCTGTTGCCCGACGGACAGCTTCAGACTGTCCAATATACCGCCGATGGCACTGGATACCACCCGACTATCAATTACAAGCCAATTACTGTTCCGTTCGGTAGCGGCAAACCACAGCCTCCGCAGTTTATTGGAGTCCAGTTGGGCGGACAAAACGTTGTCTGTTGCTCCAATCCAAGCCAATCGCCTTGTCAGCAAAATGGACCACTTGTTCCTATCACTACTCAGTCTCAAGTTTACTATTGCTGCCAAACTACAATCGGTGGATCTGGTAACACAGACACAACACAGACACCATACTCTTTCGAGTATGAGGTAAACCAGCCGGAGTCGAATTTACATTTTGGCCACAAAGAATCTGCAGATGCCAAGAACAACCGCAAAGGCGTTTACTTTGCCTTACTTCCTGATGGCAATAAACAAACAGTTCAGTACGTAGCTAACAATTCTGGATATCATCCAGATGTTACGAGCGAGCAAGTCACTGCTCCATTCGGAAGCGGTAAACCAACAGGATGCACGACCAGCTGTGTGCAAACTCCAGAGGCTCCAACGCAAGAAGTCACTATCCCATTAGAAATCAGTAAACCAACTGGATGTTCAACCAACTGTGTATTAACTCCAGTGGCTACAAACCAGCAAGTTGCTATCCCACTTGAAATAAGTCAATCGACTGGATGCTCAACTAACTGTGTATTAGTTCAATCGTAAGATAGTAGGCTGCAGCATTATTCCATTTTATTGATATATCTAATAAAAGTATTTGTATGCAATTTGAAATTCTTTGTTTTTTTATTCTATCAAAAAAAATTTTTTAATTACTCCAAAAGAGGATTAGTTACATTAAACCATGTTTGAATATTTAAAGCAATTATTAATGCTATTTAAAAAAATCTTGAGGTTCTACCCGAAGAAACGTTTAAAAGTTATTGAATTATGTAGGTCTGATAATTATTATTCCACCTTATACTAACAGTACCGTTGATCGACTAGTAGCCGAAAACTTTTCTATTATACATATTCTAACAAGTGAAATCAAAACTTTACTTCCAGCATTAAACGACGTTTAGCAACGCGATTCTTTACCATTGTCGATTTAACACTTGATAATAGTAATAAATAATAATGAATTCTTTTGACATAAAATTTTATATTAATTGGTCCGTTTCAAACTGTTTAATAGTTTTGTATTAATATAAACATCTCTTCAATATCGGAAACAAATATGTACATCTGACTTAAAAAGAAAAAAGAGAATTACTTTCACTCTCATCCCCAGTATGAACAGCGATTTTCTCACCTATGGGCTAATTGTGTCCAGCTACAAAAAATTAAAGAGTCCCAGGCTCACGAAAAATTCGCGACCTCACATAACTATGTCTCCTCCGACATCCGAGTGCTCGTGGCGGAAGTAGCGTTACAATTACGACCATCGAAAACGAAAATCGTCCGATATAGCCTACATTAGCGCGGGGCTTGCGTGGCGAGTAGGTGCTTTCTTCTTTCCTTTCGCGCTGTTCTCCTCCTTCCAACGACATCGCTCGGCTCATCGGGCATTCAGGGTCCGTAGCCCGGGAGCTTCCAACGCTAGCTATAAAGCCGGCCGGTCCCTGGTCAAACTGGCATTCGGCTCTCGGCATCGCGGATCGATCGACCCGTCTCCTTTGTCCTCCTACACGAGTGAAGCAAACATGAGGCTGTTCTCCGCCGTCGTTCTTCTAGTCGCAGTCGCCGCGAGTCACGCGACTGTCGATGTCACTGGCGTCCAGACGACCGTCGATGCCCTCAGGAGCATCTACTACAGGTGACTTTCTTCGGATCGAGTTTTACCGATCCTCTCGAGGGCTCTTTAAACTAATAATCTCTTGAAACGAACATTGTAGGTGTGCCAACGACAACGAGTCGATGCTGTCGTGCGCCAAGCCGAAGGTCCTCAAGTACCTGAGCGACGCAGTGCAGCAGGAGCGACTGCCCATCACTGCCGATCTCTCGATCGTCCGCTCGCGCAGCATACCCGAGGACAACGAATTCGACGAGTACCTCACCGCCCAGGACACGATCGACCCTAACCGTCGCGAGCAACTCCGCTCGCTCATGCTCGAAAAGCTCGACAACTACCTCGCCAGCCACACGCTCGAGGCGAGGTTGCCCGAACAGATCGTAGGCTCGAACATCGTGCCCCGCTCGCTCATCGAATCCGTACCCACGAGCGTCAGCATTCCTCTCAGCGACTCGCCCAATGGAAATGGTAAGCGATTCTAGACTTTGCTTTCGTTTTTTTTTATTTTGAATTTGTGACGCTAACTTATTTTTTCATCCGAAATTCGCAGGACGAGGCTTCGTGAAGAAAGTCATGATCCCCTTCCTCCTGGGTCTCAAGTTCAAGGCCACCGCTCTGGTACCGCTCGCCCTCGCTCTCATCGCCCTCAAGACCTGGAAAGCCTTGACTCTCGGTTTGCTCTCCCTCGTTCTCAGTGGCGCCATGCTCATCTTCAAGCTGACCAAACCCAAGGTTGCCTACGAGGTCGTGCACTACGGACACCCACCAGTTGAGCACCCACCTGTGCCCCACTGGGACACCGCTGCTCACGGACCTTACAGGGCCTACAGAAAGTAGACGACGTTCTATTTGCGTTGACATGCTAATAATGTCGATGATGATGTTAATAATGTAAAATCATTGTATTTATTTATGATTATTTATTGTGAGCGACGCTGCCTACCTAATATATTTACGAGAGTCTAATAAATCATGAGTCATGCTTTTTTATACATAAAAATCACTTTTACTGGCTTTATTTACCCTTCATTTTATCACTTTATAACATCGAAGTAAAGAAGTCTCTACGAAAGAATGAGCGAAGGAGCGAGATAATTCAAAGAGTTCAAAGTCATTTTCGAAAGTAAAACTTTGCCGCGAAATCAATGATTTGCGGAAAGAAAGAGAGAGTATAAACAAAATTCTTGCTAAATCGCTGTCTCAAAACCGAATGTCATCAGGGTCGTCTCGATCAGCGCGACCTTGATGAATAACGAAAAATGTAACGATATTATTTAAACTCCGCCAGACGGTAGTTCCGCGAGAGAAGCAAACAACGGCCCACATGTCGATGCAAGTTAAAGCGATCCATCGTCGTTGGCCGACCCAGAATCCCAAATTGCAGCGGAGGAGGGCAATTGAAAATGCACGCTGCGACGGAATAGAATTCCAAGCGTGATCAGTCGGTGCCACTGATATCGGAGCACAAGGCGGAGGAGGCCGTGTGGCTTGCATAACAATACCTCGAGTACCCGGATCAAAGTTTTCGGCAACAAAGGGGGGGGGGAGGTGAGACTAACCTAGTGAGCGCGAGGAGCCGTTAATGGGACGACACGTGAATGTGGCGCGGCGTTAAAGGAAAGTCGCGCGACGCCTAGGCCGCTGCTGCGCGTGGCGCGAATTGAGTATAAGGGCTTGTGCAGCAGACGCAGACTGCTCGCTCTCTGCTACCGCGTGTGATGCCATTGTCGCTTTATTAGCGATGAAATTCATGTAGACGATCGATCGCTTGAAAATATTTTGGCTGGCTGTACGGTTAGAGACGGCCTGCGGCTCGCATAAGAATTTCGTGGTAATGAGAGCGACCGTTGCTAAATGAATGATTGATTTATTGGTATTTTATCGATTTCATTGAATTAAGTGCAAAATTTTGAGTATGATTGAGGATAATAGAATATGTAATCTCTTGTGAAAGTTTTTTGAGATCATTAACAATGTCTGAACAACAAACGAAAAACAAAATCACTTCCCGGTTGCATGTGTTTTTAAGTAATCAAAGAAAAGTGGCGCCAGACAACAAACATGAAAATCGAAATCGACTGGTCGTCGTTCACAAAAAGAGCAATGAAACATTCGATGACACATGATAAACGTGGAATTCTTGTTGAAAAAGAATTCACCGCTCTTTATCGGCATTCCGGCGAGACAAAGGCCAACGGCGCTCGTTATATCAGGATGAGCGAGTAGTTAACACCCAAGCGCGTACGAGCCGGGTTGCGTACTAAAGAGTCTGCGAACTGGAGCGACTCGCCACCTACGCGCAAGTGGGTTAGCTACGTTAAAAAATGCCTCGGTGCCGCGACGACGGCGGTGACAGTGGCGAGGCCTTAATGAGCCACCCCGGATGCCTGTTCCAACCGAACACCTTCGAGAGATGCCTTCGCGCGCGGCCCACCTCTCTTTCTATCCGTGAAAGTCATTGACAACGGGGGATTCATATTTGGTCGGCGTAATGTACGGGGCCAGCGGATGGGCTCTCCACGTGGCTCGCAATTCATAAAGATCCGACCAATTTTCACCTCGTAAAAATTCAAACTGATGAAAGCGGACTAAGAATGCCCGGGGATTTTATTAATATGGCCACCTCGATATAAGTCGATATAGATTAACTGTATGTCGTTATAATGAGTTTAAATGCCTGTGAGACTTGTGAACCAAATAAAAAGTATGGTCATAGATGTGCCGTTAAATTAGAAATATAGGTTTCGCGAAAGTCATGAGATATGAATTTATTGTGAATTGTTAAAGATTCAAGGAACAAATTTTTGTTGTTATAAGATTTTTTTCATGATATTGAGATAATTTTGATTCATTAATGCTCATGCTATAATTTAGTATAGAGATGATTAACAAATAAATAAAATGAGAAATGATAACTTGAATTTACAACTTATGGAGCAAATCGAAGCTTTACAGTCAACCGATCAAAAGCTTGAATGTAAAAGAAATCATTCTAGTAAAATCCAGTTTTTGTACACTGAGAAAAGGTTATAATAAAACTTATTATGTCTATAGTAAAAATGACTATATTTTATAGTAAGGAGCAGACATACTTGCACTTAACACACAATTAAAATTCTCAGAATTACAAGTATGTCTGCCCGTTACTATAAAATATAGTCATTTTTACTAAAACCTTTTCTCTGTGTATTTTTGTTCTAATAAAATTTTGACATTATTATTCAAACATGACACGTTTGACCTTTTTGACTTGTGGATCCTGGACTTATACGCATAAACTTGTCTCAACTCAGCGAAAGTGACTTGCTTACCTTAACAGATCAAATCGATCGATGGTAACGTTAGTGAAAAAATATTTAAAATTCTGAAGGGATCATAAAAGAGAAAACAAACGTGAAAATTTTGATTAGCCTTATTTCCGGATATCAAGTTCATATAGAACTTTCTCAAATAAAATTTATTAAAATAACACCTTATTCTTTATAATATATTATTATATTTAATTTTTTTTATTATTTTAACTATCGAAAAAAATTTAATAAAATAATTTCTCTAGAGATAAAATTCAGGAATTATTTAATTTTTTACTTTTACTATCCACACTTCCTGTTCAATTGGAAAGAAGCGTCTACTACTGTTTCTGCCAATATACTTTCATATACTTATACACATTTACCATTTCATTATCATATCTATTATTCTCAGTCATTCATCCAAATCGATATTAAATTACCTTAAAGTCAACCTAAAACTAAAATTGCTCAATCTTCTGCCGACAACAACAACAATACAACAACAACTCCGTCTCATCAAAGCTCATCCTACAAATTCAGACAACACACTCGCGCTCTCCTTTCGCCAGTCAAAATCGAAAGTGCACATGAGCGGCTCTCGGGTAGTGCCTCTGGCGCATAAGCTGCAATAAAGGCCGCGGGGACCCAGAAACGCTACTGCAGGAAGAAGTAATAAAAAAAAGGAAGAAGAAACTCAGTAGCAAGCTTTTTCAACTAGTCGGGACGCTTTTGCACCCAAGACACGCGCGCAGCCGGCCGCGAGGCCTCAATAAGACCCGGCCGGGCACTACGCGAACGAAAAGAAAATTCGAGCAGCGGTATAGCATCGGCGCGCATAGGAGGGGATCATCAAAGGGGGGAAGGGGCTAGGTGCTTTTGTGCGGGGGAGAGCTTCCGCGTGGCTCCTGGCCGATCGGACACCTTGCCGTTGACTCGAAGCTCGTATAAATAGCCGGCGGTCCGTCCCGATTGGCATCAGTCGCCGAAGCGCAACACTCCTGCTCACTCGACCGTGTCCATCCTAGGTCACCTCGACTTTTCCCTTTAATTCCTATACACACACACTTCAGTGATCATCAAAAATGATGTCGGTGACGAGGATCGTTGTTCTGTGCGCCGTGGTAGCGCTGGCCGCCGCCCAGCCTGCCAAAAACGAATTCTGGAAGGGCACCAGCATGGACGCCATGGTCGAGCAGACGAAACTCGAGTGCTCCCAGAGAAACGACGAGATATCCTGCATGAAGTTCAAGATCCTCAACCTCCTCGACCAGCTCTTCCGCAAGGACAGCTTCAAGGTAAGCCAACCAATCAATTTTTCAAACTTCTAATTTACAACTTTTTGGCAATTGTAAACGATTAGAATCGAAATTAAATAACAAATCTGATAAATTAAATCTATACATTAAACAAAAAAAAAACTGATACCCTACAGGTTTCGGAGACTGTCGAGGTGACCCGCAACTCGTACCCCGTCGACGAGATGTCCGGTCGCAGTCTAACCGGCGAGGGCTCGTTCCTGGAAACGGTACGCAGCTACTTGGCCTCCCACGACATCACCTTCAAGTTGCCCTTCGAGTCCTCCGTCAAGGTCTCCTCGCGCAACCTTGAGGACGACGAACTCAGCTTCGACTTGAAATTCGGCCAGGGACGCGCCGTCGAAGCCCGCAAGTCCAAGCTCAAGAAAGTCATCATCCCCATCCTGGTCTTCGTCCTCCTGAAGGCCATCACCCTCATCCCCCTGGCCATCGGTGTCCTCGGCTTAAAGGCCTGGAACGCCCTTCAGCTCTCCTTCTTCAGTTTCGTCGTCTCCGTCGGTCTGGCCATCTTCCAGCTCTGCAAGAAGATCGCCGCCGATAGCCACGCTGCTGCACCACTCGCTGCCCACGGACCCTGGGAGTACCAGGCCGCCCAGTACCGCTCCTTCCAAGAACTCCCAGAGCCCGCAGCCGTCGGTTCTGCTCAAGACCTCGCTTACTCGGCTTATGCTCAGAACTAAGCTTCTGCTTGCTTTTGTCGATTAGCCTATAATTTTTTTTTTATTTATGCAGCCCCTTGCAGTTAAGCTCGAAGCTGCTGAACTTTTGTAAAATATTCTCTTCCTCTTGTCTTTGCCTCTCTATCTTCATTTTCCTTTATTTCTATCCTGTTCTCCCTCTCTTTCTTTCTTTCTCTCTCGCCACAAAAGTGTGTGTACTCTTTTTTTGTACGATTATTTAATAAATTATTGTATGCAACATTAAAAATCATTTAATTCGTGTTATGTATTATCTGAGAACCTTTTTTCCTTAATATTATAATCATAATTATTAAAAATGAATCAAAATTTTTTTTTAAAAATATACATATGCATCAAGCATACCTTAATTCACTGTTTTAGCACAACAATTAGAAGTTTTTTGTCAGATATATTCATTGAGATAAAATATGTCTTTATTAAAAATTAAACAATAACTAAAGTGATAAAATCAAACAAAAAAAATTCAATTAATCATTTATAAGAAGATATTACTGTTTGAATGCACATTGCAATAAGCTTTGCAATTAAGAGATGATTTACATGGTTTATTCTACTGTTTAAAATATTCTGATCGTTGATGGGTTGTGGGATGAAATTAAAAAAGTACTAAAATTTAAAATAGGACAATTAACTATTCATTACTTGTCCGAGTTATTTTTTTTTTAAGCCGTTTGACACTCCATCGAATCTACTTTCTCACATGTAGGATAATCCATATAATGATTCAGCTTGCAGACATCAAACCTATGCTTTTAGATTATAAAGCTAAAATCCTGTCAACTGGACACCTCGGACCTGCAGATAGCTACTATAAATATCTTGAAATGAATGTATTTTTAATAAATTTAAAATAAAATAAATAAAACTATATTTATAAAAACATAATGTTTATTTCTGAACATTTCAAAAGTTCCTTATTTATGACTCAAATTCTATACTATTCGTGTTAGAAATATTTTATGTTACTGCTAAATTTTTATTTATATTCAATATAATTAAAATAATAAATTTAAATGAGCACATCATAAATTCTTTTGATATATTCTTCTCCATTAAATTATTTTAACATTACACAAATATTAATTCTCATTTTTTTTATTAATCTTCAGTCACTGAAGACATTGGGTATACATACAAATTAAAAAATTTAAAATAATAAATTAGTTTCTATTTAAATTAGCTATAATTTCATACAAAAAATTTATTTATAAATTGTTATAGAAAAATATTTGTAGCACACAAAATATTGAAACATGACAATCGTCAAAAGTGTATTAAAATTAACTTTCAAATTTTCCGACCGTTTATTCAGTACATAATCAAAGCGCATGTAGCACAGCGACTTAATTATCTAACATCAATTTGATGAACAGTTTCGATCGGTACTTTGCTACGGGGCATTCCATTTTTGGCAACGCGCCTGTATGATCCCCGGTGAAAAAAATTTCATGGGCATACCAAAGTAAGAATCCAATGAGCGCGCGTACTACTAAAGCTTGTGCATTGTATGCGTGGCTGGCTTGTGAAGCAAGCATACAGAGAGAGGCTTGGCCATGTCGTATTAATTATTTTGACGTGTTGAATTTAATTTGTCACGGTAAAATTAGCTGGTTTAATTGTCTTATAATCAATGGTTTTCGTGTAGAAATACATGTAAACAAATTTGAAAAAGCAACAAATACTTTATTAAAATATTGATTTTTATTCTTTTTTCTGTAAAACACTTCGTAATCGCAAGTATTTTATTATGATCCAGTTATTATTTTATTTAAACTATAAAAGAATATTTATCAATTTAAAAAATGAAAAGAATTGAACAAATAATACCTTCATACTTGATAGCTAATATATTAACCTTGGAAATAAAATATTTAAATGACACTGTTAAAGAGCCATGCAAACTTCTCTCTGATCCGCCTGATGCTTACTGAATTTTGATAAGAGTGAAAATAAACGTCAAAATTTTTTTTTCATCTGAATTAAAATACCAAACTTTTGTGTTAACTATGCTTTGTAGAAAATTATTTAAAATATTTTTTATATTAAATTAAATATAAAATTATAATTTGTATGATATTTTAATCTAATAAAATTTGTATTGAGTAAAATTGTAGTTATCGTGTAACTTTTTAAACGATACTAAATAATACAAAATATGAAAAAACTATTGAAAAATTAATAATTAAAAAAAAATTATAATAGATTTATGATATTAATAACACTATAAATTATTATTACTATATATTACAAAAAATATACAAAATACTTCCAAATAATTAATTTTAAAATGAATGTAAAAATTATTGCAAATATATTATTAAGAATTCACCCTGTTTTAAATGGCAAGATTTGCAACACCATTTCCACTGTACAACAAACCATCAAAACATGAAAACAGTCCATTAATCGCGAATAAAAAGCCCGAAATATGCGTCACGTACCATACAGCCGGATCTGCGAAATAAAAAAAAAGGAAAAGAAAAGTGCACCTGTCATAAGCGAAAAAATGCGCACTCACATACAAAGAAACAGAAGCATTAGGGGGGAGGGGCGGTATGAGAGGCAAAGAGTGAAGGATCGAGGGACGAAGCTCTCACGTGTCGGAGCGCCGGCAGGATACACAGCGCCCATACGTAACGAAGCAGTTCCGTTTCCCGGCGCTCATATACGGGGAGCCGGGCTTGGGCAGCAGCACTAGCGCGAGTGAAATTTAAATATGATTTTCCTTCGATCGCCGATTCGAGGCATGCGCGACCGAATAACATAGATTTTCGGTAGGCGAGACCGTAGTTTGCCGGCGCAGCGGCCGGACGGTAGCGGCCGACGTAGCCGGCAAAGCGGCTAGCTGCCGCGGTTGCTTGTGTGCTTGCTGGTGGTGGTGGGTAGAGAGCCTCGGTAAGAGAGTGCAGGGAGGCGCGGAGGGGCGAGGGGCAAATTAAATAAAAGGGGCGGGCCACTCCTACGCCAGTCGCAGTTCGATCGCCGATCGTGGCTCAGAGCTTCGCGCGTCCGCGTCCCGCACGACACATCACCTGCGTGCTTACACACACATCCCCTCGAGCGGCTTTATTTCACTCGCTTGGACGAAGGACACAGCTAGGATGAGGCGCTCGCTTGCTATGACGATCGGCTTGATGCTCGGCCTCCTGGCCGTAGGCGGCCGGGCCGAGGACCTGCTGACCAAGTCCCTCAACGACTGCATCGGCGCGGACTCGTGGTCGGGCTGTCTCAAGCGCGAGATGCTCGGCTACCTCGACACCCAGCTCGGCACGACGACCGAGGCGAGGTCCCTCGACAGCATCGACGAGGCCGTCGTCGCGCGGACCTTCAAGTACCTCAAGAGCTTCGAGTACGGCATTGACATTCCGTTCGTCGACGCGAGATTCAAGTACCGGCCCGGGCGCAGCCTCGCCGATCTCGACATCGAGTTCAAGGACAACGAGGTGGCGACCAGCCAGGCTCGCGGTCTCCTCAAGAAGAAGATCCTCCTGCCGTTCCTGCTGCTGCTCAAGCTCAAGCTCAAGGCCCTCATGCCGATCTTCGTCGCCATCATCGGCTTGAAGGCCCTCAAGGCTCTCGTGCTCTCCAAGCTCGCCATAGTCCTTGTAATCGGATTCATCGCGGTGCAGTTCTTCAAGAAGGGCGGTGCTGCTCCACCTCTAAGTAAGTTTTTGTCTCCTCATAATCAATACTCCAAAATCAAGTAGCTTAATAACGATCGTAAATGATAATTTGCAGGCATGAGCATGGACCCAGCCCCGGCACCAGCTTACGGCGTACCATCGGTATCGAGCACGACTTCGGGCTACGAGCCACCGAACACGTGGGACGCCAGCGGCCCGTACTCGCGCGTCTGGACGCCCAGCAGCGGCGTCGATGCCCAGAACCTCGCCTACAACTACTACTCGAGCGGCAGTTCGAGCGCCTACTCACCCTCGGCATCCTCGGCCTCCTCTTCCATCTCGTCGAGCTCATCGTCCTCCGGCAGCTCGAGCCTTGCCTCGAACTACTAGGATAAAGCGCGTCAGACCGATCGGACATGATTATTTATTTTAATATACTCTAAGCTGCGGCTGTCTGTCTTTTTTGGCGAATTATATTGTATAGTTGGCGAAAGAAAGAAAGAGAGAGAGGAAATAGGGACAGCGGACTTGTTGAACTATATATATATTTTTTTTATATGAATAAACGACTATTTATTGACACAAATTGTTACCCCTTTTCTTTTTGTGCTTCTTGAAAATTCGAGCCAGTATTACTCTCCTTTTCCATTTCGGTCGGAGGTGTGTTAGATTATTGAAAGGAGAAACTCGATGATGTTTATTCAATTTGCCTGATTATGAATTTGTAACGCGTACCGATTGAATAATTACTTTGGATTTTAATATCGTTAATATTTATACAGCGTGCGGTTCGTTTGACGATTTAATATGCAGTACTTATGGATTGATAAATTTTAGTTGAATCCCTACGAACTTATTTGTAACAATGTGAAATATTTTGAATTGCTGTTGTAACCCGGTATACAAATTATTTATGGGTCTGTCTAGGCGCCTCATGTAAGTAAACATCCAATGACTTTAGCTAATTCGCTATATTATCCGTAGTAAATATCAGGGGCCTCTAGACATTTCCATTATTTATATCTTCATTATCTATATTACTTTAAAATTATATACGATCGGTATTTTATCGTTAATGAAAGGATGACGAGAAACCCAAAGAAATTTGCACCAAATAAATTATTTAAAAAGCAAAAACCTAATAGTTCAGAATAATCCAACTTTATTTGTAATTTGACGTGCTATATTAATAATAAAATAATAATGATCTAACTATTTAAGAATTATAAATAAATACGTTAATTGAAATTTCAACTTGATCATTTATATTACCCTCTGATAGATTTTAATAATTCATAGATTGACAAATAAAAATATGATTATTGATAATGCAATGTAAAAATTTAAATATCAATTGTGAGATAGTTAACTGAAGCAGCTTATGAATATACATTGCTCATAATAATTCAAGAAGTATATTATGTAGACATTTTAAACTTGCATTGAAGCACATTTGCTGGAACAAAGATGTCGGTAAGCTAGGAATTGTGAGATTAACTTCTTTATAGTTAATTTTATTTAATTATTTTACTTTCGTCTTTTATAGTTGTCGATCACTATTCATAACTTTTTTAATTTGTTTAAATGTACAAGAACCTGATTCAACAAAGTTCTCAAGTTAAAAAATTAAATTAAAATAATGGAAACGGGATAGCTCAATTAGGAAAGCGTCAAAATCAGATTTGAATCATTAGCTCAGTTTTGCCAAAATAGACCCTAATGCACATTACAACTACTTCAAACTAATTTTTTTGTTATAACGTTATTTCCGTTGGACATATTTTAAGGGTGTTTGGTAGTTTGTCAAATGAGAATAAATAATATTAATTTCGTTTTAAAAATAAAAATTAAAACAGTTGAATAACATAATTGTTAATGAAGTTACATAGATACTGGTAGATAAAGGTAAGTATAATTATCTCTTTAGGATCAACTATGTACATGGTTACTGGGTGTTAATAAACAAATAAATCGGTATTGAACTATATTTTTATTCTATTTATTTACCAATAACTGATAAATATGATTATACAAAATTTTGAAATAATAGCTGATGGTATATTCCGTTATTGGTAGGTAAGTGGCCTACGAACTCGACAGTTTTTTACCGATCGCCACCAGAGAGAGCCACTAGTAATTTCTCATCTGACCGTCATACATGTTCACTATATTAGTTAGAGACTGTTGCGTTTAGGAAAACTAAATCTTGTGTAGTTTATAAGATTATAAGATATCAATGAATAACATTTTGTTTTTTTTAATTTTACTAGAAAAATTAGTTAAATCTTAAAACTCGGCGATCTTTGTTCCAGAATTTTCATGACTATTTGTTGAAAACCTAACTGTATAATGTTTAACTAATCGACTCTTGCAAACAAATAATTGACAATCGACTAATATACAATAAAAAAATATCTTACAATTTTTAATTTATTTAAACAACTTACAGAAGCACATTTTAAACAAACAGACAAAGAATAAAAATTAATTTAAAACTTAAAAACAAAGAAACGAAGAAAGATCACTTCTTTTAACGACACGTCATAAAAATAACGTTAATCTCCGTCTTATTTAAAACGCGCAACATACTCGCAACACGTCCACGGGCATTATTCACAGCGTGAGCTCACGGGCAGATTCACGTACACGTTTACAACCCTCAAAAATCTTTTTTGAGCGTGCTCGCAAAAAAGAAAATAAATAAAATCGAGCCGAGGCGAGCCCTGTAAAATTTTACCGTGAATACGAGATGCAGTTTCAAAAATTTCGAGTACTCTTTGCCAACTCGACTTTTTTAACTTGCACGCACTGCAAGAGTAAGCAAAATAATTGAAACGTTAAAAAGAAAAAGAAACAAGAGAAGAGTGCCATAAGCATTTTTGAAATAACTTTAACGTTTTTCAAAAATTACGCATTATTGACAATAATCGGCCGTATACATATATTCACTCGGGTTTATTAAAATAAGACCGGACAACGTCGTAAAGCCAAAGGTGTCGGGACAATAAGACAAATGTAGCAATCGTCACCTCCGACACCGGCGCAGTCCCCCCCCCCCTCTTAGGCGCGCCAAAGCCAATTGAGACATTTATCGCGCGAAAGAGAGGGAAAAGGGACAGCGCAATCCTTTACAGCCGACTCTGCCACGGGCGGGAGAGAGCTCACACCTCCTGACGTCATCGATTACCAGCATCGACAGAGAGAAAGAGAGAGAGAGAGAGAGAGAGAGAGAGAGAGAGAGAGAGAGAGAGAGAGAGACCGGGAATTGCAGGCCGAGAGGAGAGAGGGAAGCAGGCGTTAAGAGAGGCTCGCTCCGTCCCCGTAAAAGTATAGGCGGTCGGCGAGCGATACCATCCCTTTTTTCCCTGGAAAAGCCGAGGAGTGAGGGGGGAGAGACGAGGAGCCCACGCGGAAGAAAATCTCCGTCTTTCCTTTTTCGAATGCGCGCTTACTCGCGAGAAGAAAACACGTGCAGGCCAGAGAGGCGTCTCGCGGCCTTTCGACGATGCCCTCTTTCCTCTTACGTGACTCGCGTGATATACTCGAATCGCTGGTACAACGTTATCGACTTATAATGACGGAATTCGGGCGTACCGAAATCTGTGGTTATTTAATTTTTATGAGATAATGTAGTTTACCGAGCGATACAATGTTATTACACATTGATTTTACAAAAGCGACGGGGGCCCGGTAATCGTCGCGTTAACATCAATAATTTGCTCCGATAATGATCCGTAGATTGAGAAATATCGTGCGAAATATGTTAGTTATAAGATAACAGTGATTAAGATATAAACCGCGCTTGTAACCCGTTGAAAGTTTTCCTCGAAACGCCTGACAAGAGCCGAGAGAGACTCGTGCGTAATAGCCTTTGTAGTGCAGTTACGTGTTGCGCGAGAGAGAGAGAGAGCGACGATTCACCTCCGGCCGGTACGTTAAACCCAATAATCTGCGTAACGGAACGCGACGGCTTATTTAACCGTTTTTCTTCGAGCCGATTTCGAGGTTAATGGGGAAAAGAAAGTGCAGCCGGCAGCCGGGTTCAAGGTGAATCCGCGCGCGACTGCGCGGCCGAGTCTCTCGCGTTGGATAATCAGCTGCGAGAGTCTACTCGGTCCCCCTCGATTACTTACCGATTTCTTTCATCAAACTCATCGCCGCCGACTCGGATTCTTTCTTCGGACCGTATGCGTATACGAGTTTTGAATAAGAGGTCGAGAAAGACAAACGCCAGGGCTGTCGATAATTTGTAACGGAATCCATTAAGGCCGGATGAAAAGCGATCGATCGCGAATGAAAGAAACGGACGAATTTCCGCGAGGCCGAAGACTAAGGAAAATATCGTGTTTCGGTCAATGCAACCTCGGCGAAGGGTGAGAAGCGTCAAAGGGAGAAAGAGAGCAGCTAGGGACCGTACCTCCCGCATCCCATTACATATCCTGCGCGCACGACTCGTGCCGGACGCTCCTCTCTCTCTCTCTCCCCTGGAGCGGCAAAAAATTCATGTTTGATCTACTGCTCCCCCCCTCATCGTCGTCAAGCTGGCCCGGCACTTTTTTAACCACCACGCGCTCGCAGTTTTCAAAAGTCGGAGTAAAAAAAGTAACGAGTGTGGAAAACGGCGTCTGGTCCTCTTTTTTTACGGCGTCCGAGCCACGTGCCCCGGAGCAATTGTCGAGAAAGCGGGGGAGGGTCCATGCCACGCGACCGGAAGTAGGACCAACGAGGGTAAAGAGGCGAGTTGGCGGGGAAATGGGATTTTCATCGGGGCGCAAGCCGCGGCTTGGGTTACTTTTATGTTACCGAAGGGAAATGACCGACTGGACGATCGCGATATTTCGGGGATTGCTTGTTCTCTATTTCTCTTCTTCTTTTTTTATCGGATGAATCGAGAGTGGGGATAAAAAGCAAATAGGCCAGCTGTCGAGGTTCGGACAATCGTTGGGTTTTAATGCTACTCGTGTAGGGATAGGTATAGTTAAGGGTATCGGACGTTTCTTATATAGGGGTAGAAACTGAGTTTGAACGGTAGCGATTCTGTTTTTACAAAATACGATTTTTGATACATATATTGTTATTTGTAATCGGATTAAGTTCATCGAAGCGAGATGCTTCGGTGAAGAAACAAAAACGGGGGAACGACTTTCGAAGTCGCAAACTTCGCTGCTCTCGGCGCACAATAGAAAGCTACAAAAGGAAAAGATCTCCCCACACCTGTTGTCCCCACTTCGCACGCGCAACCGTTTTTCCTTCTCCTTACGTATACCCGACACTTCTTCTCTCCGCAAGAGGGTACGAGAATTCGACGAAGGGTTGCCTCGTAAACTCGACGCTTGCACCATACTCCGCTAGAACAAAAAAAAAGAACAGGCGAGAAAGAAGGTTGGACAGAAAGTAAAAGAAGAGAGGAGGAAAAAAAGCATTTCTTCTTTTTTTTTTACAGCCGTGCCAAAAGTCAGCTTTCTTTCTTTCTTTATCTCGACGAAAATTTTCTCCAAATCCCGATCACCTGCGCGTATCTCGTCCCCGAATCTGTCGTTCTTTTTCACCGCACACTCGACAATAGTCTTTCTCCCTCTGGCCTTTGTTACCCGCCGGACCCTCTAGAGTGCAAGCTCCTCTCGATTGCCATCGAAAACTGTCGAAGGTTAAAAAAAAAGAGAGATGGGTGAAAGGACTTGAATATCTCCCGTGTGTTCCGAGTGACCTTTGTCACTTTCGCTTAATTTATCTGTCTTTTTCCTTATTCTCATTAGTTGTTCCTTAAAAATTCTCAGTTCTTTTTCCATAATGTTGCAGTTTTACTGTAAACAATTAGGTTGTCCGAGAAGATCACACGCTCCTCGCAAAACCAAAAGCGTCAATCCAATCAATCAACCCTCTATTAAAAACGATCACTCGCTAAAACATCCAAAGCGGCATCTCCGGCACAATCAAAAATCTCTACGAAATCCACCCTAGTCCTCATTCTCCCTCTCTCATTTTCCTCGAAACCGCAAAAGACCCACCTGACTCAGGCACTCTAGTCCTATCACTTTTACTATTAATTCGCCGAAACTGCATCTGAGAAACTAGTCAGGAAATCGCTGGCGGGGCATAGGCTTGGTTATATTCGCGCATAAATCAGCGCAGCCTCCCGCGGTGGCCCGGCCGGAAATAGGAGGCATAGCTTCGGCATACAGCCCGATCTAGGCCTTCGTGAGATATGTATATTCGAGGAATAGGCGCCGGATCGTTTCGCGCGTGAAAGAATGCCGGGGTCGAAGGGAGAGGCCACCGCCGTAGCCGGTGTGTAGCGTATACCTTTGAGCCCTGGGCGGCGGCCTATCGATAAGCCGAATTTCGCCGGGATCAGATGGTATTAATGCGAGGCCTTTTCATCTCCCTTTGCTAAAGCCGCCGAGTTCTCCTCGCACATTCTTTTTCATTTCGTCATATGGTAGCTTATAGCTATATATGCGAGCTACTTAAGGTTTTCTGACTCAGCTTTGGCCACCACTGGGCTTTGGCACTTTAATTCTGTCGGTGGGATTATAAGGAATGAGGGGGAAGCTGTGATTAGTGGTTACAACTATGGCTTGTTAATTTCAATTAACATTGCTCGCGTTTAAGGAAGCATGCAGAACAACGTAAATTATCTTAATAGCTCGGCAGCTGGTCGATCGGAAAATAATAACTAGCTTTCGCTCTTGTGCTTTCGCAAGCGCAGTACATTCGATGACTCAATCGATTCGAATCCACTACTGTAAAAAAAAACCCTTGATCAATCGAAGCAACAGCCTCCCCTTCTGCTCCTCTTCAATCTCGATCGAAAGATCTTTACGATTTCGCGAAAAGGCCAGGTAGTTTTTTGTTTCCTCAACGGCTGGAAAAAGCGATCAGGAAGTCGAGCGTCCTTGATTCCAAGCTTTTACGCGCTGCAGGCGTCCCGCGTGTAAGTATGTATCGTAGTACAATTCGCAGTCGGCGAGCCGTCGTCTTTTTGTGTTGCCGGCGCTTTGCGCACTGCACTCGTTACGCGTGGCGACTGGAGGAGAGTGAGCGAGAAAGAGAGAAAAAAAGAGGCCAGCGATTGCGCAAATCGAAGATCATTGTTCAAGTTCATTGTTCACTCATTGTCTCGGCCGCGCGGACGACTTGGAGTGGGGTAGACTATAGCGGAGCGCGTGGAAGCGAGAGACGTCAGAGATGTAATTAAATGTCGCGGCTGCTGTGCGAGCCTGGAATTTTTTTTTCCTTTTCCCGAATTTTCTGGAGGAACTCCTTTTGACTGGAGTTACAAATGGATGAGTAAAGGAATACCTAGCTTTTTATACTTTTACGATTGTTTATAGATCAGTAGGATGTTTAAAGTTTAAAGCGCCAAATGAGAAGTACGTGCCAAAGTATAGCTGTCTCGGTGTAAGCCTAGCTATAAACCCAAGTTCACTTCGGCCAAATGGTACACTAATTATCGAGATCTCGGAGTTGTCCTGCGATCCAAACTACAGACGCACAAGTGTCGGAGAGCAGAGACCATCGTATCTCATCATCAGTGCCACCCAAAGTATTGGCGGGTTTGCGGGGCCCTTTTTCCCGGGATCGTTTGCGGCTCGTTATATACCTGACCGGGGCTACCCTAAAGCCCGTTGGCGCCTTGCTTTTCCAGTCGTTGACGCGATGGTCCAGGCCTTTGTTTTTCGAGGGTCTCGTGTACACTCGACACTTGTTCGCTTGCGGGGTTTTTGTGTGTATTGGGATATCGTTAGGGATGCTTGGCACGTTTGGGAACTTCCTGCGCCTGTGGTAGGGAGCGATGATTCGTTTCGACAGCATCGACGTTTTACGTCATTTTCTGTATCCTGCGTCTCCCTGCAGATGTGCATGTGGTTACGAGAATATTATCCAAGGTGTAGACTGAGAATGTTTGGAGAAGCTTGAAAAGAAGCGAATCTATTGTGAGTTGTTTGAATGTAGCGACGTAATTCGGTTGCACACGATGAACTTGAATAATTTATCGAAGAAAATTGTTGCAATCGGAGAGAATGAATGCGAGACAGTTATAATATAACTGTGATCTACGGCTGAAAAAAGTATATCGGTGTGTTTCAAAAGACAAAAAATCGAACAAAATATCGTTAACCGTGAAAGGAGAAAAGTACAATACGATAAAGATACATCTAAAATTGCTTCGCTTAAAATTTCTCAATTGATACGAAACTTCCGTCGTAAAATTTAAACCGAGTGCACTTGCTTCCGCAAACGTCGAAGGAAAAAAACTCGAAGCGTCGACACGTGGACTGGCGAGAAAGAGACGTCTCGCAGTGGCTAGAAGAGGCAGGCCAAAGAAGGAAGAAAAGAGGAATTCGATCCCAAGGTCATGAACCGCAATTTGCAAGAGCTCTCTCTCTCTTTTTCTCGAGCCTTATACTCTGCCGAGAATATCTCTATACTCGCCAAAATAATTTTCGCTCGCTTGACCTTTGCCAAGTATATCTATATTTATGAGTTTACAGTCGTTTCTTTCCATCGTTCGGGAATAGAGAGACGAGGACAAAAGCGCGCCGGCAAAAGATGGCGTGAATTTTTAAATATCCAGACGCGCCTCCTCATCCGGCCGATTCCCGACTTTTTTTCGAGCCTGCTAAAACGACGGCAAACAGGCGACCTGTAGCTCACGAATGTGGCTTTGAAATTAATAATGAAGACTTTGCAGCTCGCGCGCTCTCTCTCTCCCTCCGCCAAGCAAATTATCAGTCATTAGTCTGCGCGTCTGAGCAAAACTAGCCGAGCACAACTCATGCCGCGTGGAAATTAAAATATCAGACGTCGGTTACACGTCAAGCCGCCTCCTATCACCGGCATTAACACGTAATCGAGCGCGTCAGCGCTCTGACTCTGCGAGCGTCCGTTTACCCGTCACTATAGCCATCCTGTCGCCAGCTAACCGCAAGATATCTCTCTCTTACACGCTTACACATGAGCCACAGGCTGTTTTCACTTTTGCTTAGCAGAAAGCTTTAGACGATCCGAAAAATCAACAGTTCGCCAAAAGCCGAGACTACTCCCTGCCGATCCTATAATACGCTCCCACGTGGCTCTCGAGCCTTGAAGTTATACATCCACGTTTTTCAACCCCGCTGTCGTGGGGTACTCTAACGGTAGATTGCGAAAAAAATAATCGAATGCGGTCTTTAATGGTGAGGGACCAGAAGGGCGTTTGGAGTTCTCCGTCTCTCCTTTTCTCTCTCGTATACGGACTGCATCCGCTCTCGGCGGACGGAAGAGAAGAGGAAGGCCGAAATTGGTTTACTGAAAAGGTTTATTGATGCCGCTTGGGGGGGGGGGGGACCTTCGCGAGGCCGAGCTGCTGCATTGAAAGAAATACAGAAGCATCGGTTGCGAGAGAATTTCGGGCGCTCCGTGTGACGTGAGGATTGTTTAAAGGTGTATAACTGCATTTTTCGAGGCACCGTTACGCAATGGGAATCGAGGCCGATCGCCTTAAGGTTCTCCCTGCGTGTATCGCTACCAGGGACGGAGAGGTATATACGTCGCCCATTACACAATCGTCATCAAAGCTGAGGAGGGCAGCGGGGTTTGTTATCGGTGCTCCAATAAATCCGCCCATATTGACCAGGCAGCCGGGGGGGTGTCGCTAGCGATTTCCGGCTGCGCGGGAGTAGGGAGGGAGGCAGAGAGGACAGGTATATGGCGTCTCTGACGGTGTGTATGGAGAGCGGAAGCCCGGTATCTATATAAGCCCTCGCGCTCTCGGCGCGCGAATCCGCGTGGGTCGCCGGGCCGGCTGCGCGGAGGGCCGCGTGGGCGCGAGCGGAAGAAATGGGCGAAACTGCCGTGTCGCGCCTCCCTCGCTTCTCCTCCTGCGGCTGCAGCTCCTTTAGAGCGACTCGGGGGCCGATGTGTGTCGCGCGAATTTCGTAATCGGGCTAGACTCGCTCTCTCCCCGCGGGGCTTTTCATTCATATGCATGAGCGAGAGAAGCCTCTCCCCCTGGGTGCCTGCGCGCTCTCTCGCAGAGTCGCGCGCGCACACGCGCCGAGATTTATTGCGGCGTTTTAACGCGATGTGGAGTGAGAGAGAGAGAGAGAGAGAGAGAGAGCGACTCTCTTGAAGCTGCTGCGTGGCTCTTTTTCGTGCACGGCCGAGAAATAAAAGAATTCGGCGATGCGGCCAAGCCGATAAGAAGAGAGCCAGGGAGAGAGAGAGAGAGCAACGCGGCCCCCGCGAGAAACGAGTTTCCACCGGAGGCCGCCGCCGCTGCTCCCGCTCCACACACACACACGTGCGCGCATGCGCTTTTTCTGCTTTTAGCGTTTCCTGGAACCTGCCCTCTCCCCCTGTTGCCACCTTCGCCTGGTTACTTTTTTTCAGTTTTTTCCCTCTCTCTCCCTCGTTTTTTTTTGCTCGCTTGTTCGTTTTATTATTCGGCCTTTATTTAATATTGTTTCGTCAATTATGTAACGTATTTGTGCGCGAGGCTCGCGCCTTGTGTTTTAGGAAGGACTTTTATTTACGATGGTATTATGCGAGCTGCCAAAAACGATTCTCGCTCAAACAAACCCGTAATTAAATTACGTCTGCCATTGGCGCGTCGGATCGCGCGGCTTTTCTGTTTGACCAGAGCGAATGAATAAAATCCAAATATTGAAAACTCAGCAGGAAAACAAGCAGTTTATGACGTACGCGAGAAAGAGGAAAAAAAGGAAAAATTGTGGAAGAAGCAAATCAGGCGCAAACTCGCGAATATAGGCATTGGCAAAAAAGGATCTCGCGCCGATCGGCAATACCATTAGCGGGCACGTGTGTCTGCCGAGAGTAGCGAAATGCAATTTCCTGCATGGCTCACCAGCGAATTTGACTTTTACGGCAGCGATTGTGACGCGCGGCCCTCACGCGACATGCGGGCCTACGCATACTCTACGTCGAGGCTAAGACTCGCGCGCGTGTCGTTATGTACCTGCGCAGACGAGGATGTATTTGGGGTTATGGGCCAGACGCAAGTACACGTGCTGCAGGAGGAAATGATCTTAAATCGGAATTGGATTTAGTGCAAGTTCCCTTTTTAGCGGGGGGAAATGGGATGAAGACTTCAAGGGCTGAGTTGTTGGGCTTTTCCATCTGTAGGATCTATGTGGATGTTTATTGACTTATTGATTGAATAACTTTTATGTAATGTTTGAGTGTATGCTTTTTTCTTGAGGCAATTCCATTGTGCAGCTCCTGCCGGTCATTTAAATATAGACACGTCAATTTCACACTTGCGACTTTAAAACTTTTAATTTTAGATTTGGATTTGTTGTAGAAAAATATGCAAAGGCTTTTGTATCCAATGAGCGATGAGTCACGGTATGACCATAATTCACGTCCTTTTTTTTCTATCCATCAATAAAATGTTTTTTTTTCAATTGCAGGAAATGGGCCTTATTGAGCAATGGCTCTCACGAAGATATATCGCACCTTCGGATTCATTCATTCGCCGAGAGTCTGCCGACTGTTTACCAAAAATAATAAATTTAATTATCACCTGCAGACATCATGAATGAACTACACGTGGCAAAGTTTCTTTTTCTTTTTTGTCGCTCAAGAGCCGCACACGCGTTCTGCAACAATAGTGGGAAGACGCTAAACGTCATCTCTTTTTTAGCCGAGCGGTTATCAAATTTAATAACTTATGAACTTGTTTAGCTTTGACGAAATCTCGTTTGACAAGTCTATTCGTAGGAAAACATTTTAGATAAATTTACGTAATTCATTGATGAATTTAAATATGTTTATTTGTTTATTTTTCTGTGTTTTTTTTTAAAGAGTCGCTTAGCTAAAAAGCATTTGTCGATCTATTCTTGTTTGTAATGAATAATAATAAAAAAGGTGTGGGAACGAAGGTGATAATAATAATTGGATACAAATTGATTTGTTTTTTGTCATTTCTATTTTAATTATACAAAAAATGAACATACTTAATGTTTGCATAATAATACAATAATTTAGAATAGCGTAAATTAAACTTAAAGGGTGTGATGACTATACCGCCGGTCGTAGTCGAGGCAACGGGTCGGTGAAAATTTTTTTTCTCATATATGTATATATAAATTATATACGTTTATCTATATATGTATGACATCGTACATGCAATAAGAAAAAAAAATTGAAAAATAATAATAACGCGCGCGATAACGAACAGCAACAAACATCGCAGTCCTCGTCGAAAATTCTTTTTTTGACGCACCTTCCCTTGCGCGTATCCTCTTCACAGGACAGTGTAATATTGGTCCAGCTTTAGTTTTCGAAACGATGTGTTTGCCCTCGGCACACGATACGACGTCACGAGTGGCAGTGCAATAAATAATGAAAAAAAAATAATAAAAAATAATGATTCTTCCGTTTGACGATCGGGAAGGGGTTATAAAGTGGACTATAAGAGACGGACAGGGCTGTGGTGGGCAGAAGAAAGATACAGGTGTCGCGCTAAAGACCATTTCTTTTTTTAATCGGAGGCGTATAAGGTACAAAAATATATACTCCATCTATACATATATCTATATATGCGTCGTAGCTTTGTTTCCTTCCCTATCTCATCGACTCGCGCCCCAGCGTCGCATTTTTCTTTTTTCTTTTTCTCGAATAGGGGCTCTTTCACTCTCGCTCCGCAATCCTCGCACACACACGCACGCAGACGCACACGCTCATACTACACTCACAGGCACTCTCGTCTTACAAATTAGCTTAATCATTAGAAAATCACCATTAATTCGAATTGAAAGTCTTTATAGATGGGTAACAATAATAAAACTGCAAACAGAGTTAATAATAACTGTGTGCTAATGGGGGTTGGGCGAGTTGTTGTGGGGGGGGGCGGCTGGCATCGTGCGATTAATAAGAGATGGGGGGCGGGGGGTAAGGGGGCAAATCAGCTATTCTTAATGACTATATAGGTGCGCTAAGCATCGTATTCAACGTCTGTGAAATAACATATTATCTTAGTTAACTGTGATTCCAACGTGTTTGTTTTTGTCGTTTGTCTATGCATTTTGTGTTTCGTGTATCTGTATGTGTTTACCAAAGAATAAAAAATCATCTGGAGTTTGAGCGACACGTTGTTCCGCGTTGTTGTTGCACCTTTATCAATACCGCGTCGCCTGGACTGAATCGCGCGCATAGCTTTGAAATTCGTCAAAGGCAAAAATTCTTTATCGATGATTAATCGCTGATCAAGGGGAAAAGTATGCTCGAATTCGAGTCCGGCGCGCGCTCGGGGGGAACAATCGTGTCCGAACGTTACAAACGACTTCAAAGACCCCCGGCCTAATTGCTCGAAACTGCAACGGTGGAGCTTACAAATGCTGGAAAGCGGCTCTGCGTTTTAAATGCTAAATACTTTCGTGGATAATCTATTGTTAGTAATTAAGATTACTAATTAAGCGTGTGATAAAATGATTGAGCTATGCCTAGGCGATCGGTGACGGGGATACGGTTAGTAGCTGTGTGGCGCAGGCCGCACGGGTAAAGCGGTATTTAAGTATATACGAGTACAAAACGTGTTATTAACGACCGAAAAATATATGTGTATCGTTCCAGCAATTAGGCAGAGGCCGCTTTAAAACCCACTGTATCGTTGATGATTGCGCTGCTTTTACATATGTATACATATATATGTGTGTATATATATATATATTTGCGTGAAGTGAAAAAACGAGTACTCGCTCTCGGCGGTTATTATAGATTGCGTGGAAAGTAACTGACAATCAGGACAATTTTAATCATGTAAATAATAGGCGAAATAGGCGGTGTTTTAAGTGTTACACAAAATATATGACATTACAAAATTAGCCTGAGCTCTCTGTGTTATTGGTTTTTAAAATATATTATTGTTTGCCGACTCACGTTATCGGGGCCCGAATATTTCGTTGTTCCGCGTCTGCTTTTCCTTCGTTTCTCCGCGAACTATATTCGCTTTTCGTCATTTTTCTTTTCTCGTTAAATTAATTAGTCTTTATATAATAGACAGAAAATACAATCGTTTATTAATTTTACGTAATTGATTAATTTTATATAAATAATAAACTCATTTGTCGATTGTGGTAACTCGTACACATGAAGAATAAAAAAAAAGAACTATACATTTACGCGTCTGTCACAACTCATTGATGAAATGTACTTCGGCCGTGTTTTCATGAGAAATAAAGTATTATCATGTTTTTCCAAGAAAATCACAATTTACGTTTGCATTGAATTACAAAAAAAAAGAACATGCGGAAAGAGAAAAAAAATTGCTATAAACAGAAAAAACGGCAAAAGCTGATTGCATCAAACGTACATAACTTAATACATTATCAATAAATCGAAGAAAGAACAAGGGTACCATAAGTCGGGATTATTCCTAATCCTTTAAAAATTCATACGATTTCTCGAAACTCGGAACACGTGCGTTGTTAGTAATGAAAAGTCTACTACTCATAGCGAAAGTATTTTTAATTGAACGCCGGTATGTGCATTGGACGTTGGACAAAAGTGTGTGAGTCTTATTACTCGGCCAGTATAACGAGATTTGAACATTGCGTAGGAAACAAAAAAATTACTTCAAATCTTGTTGAACGACGAGTCGAACAAGGGCGTCTGCTATACGTGTTTGGCAGACGCGTGAAAACAAAAAGAAGAAAAGAA
Organism: Anagyrus pseudococci; assembly: GCA_030522585.1. NCBI lineage: Eukaryota > Metazoa > Arthropoda > Insecta > Hymenoptera > Encyrtidae > Anagyrus > Anagyrus pseudococci. Next base: position 26,989 of record JAPYYQ010001715.1, read on the forward strand.
ATTAGAAAATACAAAAAAAAATCACAAAATTCTTGTTGTGTTGAAAAGCGTTATGGATCGTTTCTTTTCTTTTTTTTCCTTGTACAATCTATGTAAAATGGACAACAATAACAAGTGGCAGTTTGTCGTAGAACAAAGGAGAGAAAAAGAGAGAACAAGAGAGAGAGAGAACGTAAATGCACCGTTTGTTAAAGTCTTCCTCGTAAAACATCTCTCGAGGGAAAGTTCGCGCGAGTAATTTGTAATTTCTTTCAAGTCTTAGAATCTACGTAGGTAACACTAGACCAAATGCAAATTAAAGTGAACATCAATGATTAGCAATGAAGTTCTCGAAATGCATCGCTTGACGGCTCGGTTGTCTTTATATCTGCGTCTCCTCGTTCGTTTTCCTCCTCCATCGGCATAGTTAAACTATCGTCTCGAATACGAAAAAAAAAATTAAAAAAAAACAATATAACAACAGTTTACACAAAAGTCTTTTCAAGATTACATCTTTTTGTTTTCGATTATTAGTTGTTTTTCCCAACGTTTTTCGAAACGGTACATACTATTATTATTACCAGCGCGATATGATAACAATAATGCAATACGAGCATAAATACGAAAAAAAAAATAATAATAATAATAATTAAATCGTGTTGAGGATTTGTATATAAGTGAAAACCCTGCTTGTTATAACGTGCGAACCCTTAAAAATGCTAAGTAAAACGCTGCGATCGCTTGGAATCCGCGAGAAATCGGCAGGCATTGAACGGTCGATTCGGTTTAACAATTTTTTTTCGTTTTCGCTTTTTCAGTTTCTTCCATCCTCTCGTGACGATTGTCGCGTTCATTTTTGCCTTTCTCAAGTTTGTGTCAGTCTCTCGTGCTTGGCACTTGGGTTGTAATCGTGAGCTTGGCCGATTTCTTGCAACGTGTCGTCCTCAGCGTGTTCGCTTATATATAAGTCTCGGGCTCTTCAGCAGCTGTTTTGGCAGTGAAACGTGTGCTGGTTGGTCTCTGTAAACAAAAGAAAAACACATGGGTTTAGTTCAGGCTGTCATTGATTTCTTTATATTCAATTTTAAAGAATAGATGGGTTTAGTTTTCCAGAAATTAAATACGCAACGAAGAGTCCTCGGTAGAATCAAAGGGAAAGAAGCAACTACACAAGTTTGACGTTACGCGATTGGCAGTTGTGCTGCGACTGTGTGTATATAAGTGTGTATGTGTGTGAGAGTAAGGGGAAAAAGCATGTCGGAGGCGCGAGAGAAAACACCTTGGCTTTTCCGTCTCTCTGAGAATGGCGCTTGTTTATCCTCGGCTCGTCGACACGCCGCCGCTGGGTTGGAAGAGAAAATCGTGATCGGCTAGCTCTTTCTCTCTCTTACTCTCTCGTGATTAGGATCGCGGTTCCCTCTCTCTCTTGCGAGCGCGAATTAATGCCGCCGTTGCCGCTGTAGCTGCAGCCGCTGGCACACAGCCGTTGCTGTGAACGCGGAAGTCGCGGGCTTGCACATTTGCGCTCGTGCGCTCTCTCTCTCTCGCGAGAGAGAGAGCCTGCCTATAGCGCGGCAGGAATATAAGCTGAGGATAAAAGAATTCATAAGGCGAGCTGCTGCTGCTGCTGCTAGGGCGGGGTCCACAATCTAGACAAACCATTTCAAATTTGTCCGAAAATACGATTTTCTATAATTTTTTAAAAGAAATTCAAAACCTAGAATTTCAAAAC
>JAPYYQ010001716.1:0-28693 GCA_030522585.1 Anagyrus pseudococci
CTTTTTCAAAAACTATTTCAGAACTTTCCGAAATAAAGAAAACAACCCATAATGCATTATCGAATACAAAATTGACCATTTATAGGTTATGTTTTGTAAGCTTTTTGTATTTCGGACCGTTCCGAAATAGTTTGATTTCGGAACGTTCCGAAATTGTTTTCGCAAAAGTTAATTTCGGAACACGCCCTATATCGACACATAATCCAACGTGTACGAAAAGTCGGATTTCTCTTGCTTACTCACTTCCCAGTAGGTCCGGTAAGTTTATCCGGAAATCATCTTGATATTGCTGCTGTTGTAGCTACAGCCATCAAGGAATACCTGTGCATTTGGCGCATACGCCTATAGATTACCTTCGTTGCTGCGCGTATACATGTTATCCTCCAAATGCAGCTCGACGAGACAGAGCCAAATCCTCAGGGACAAGTCATATGCATAAGCAAACTTGTTTTTTTTTCAAATTCAAATGCTTCAGATTGACCAGTCCGCGCATCCAACCGCTTTGCAGACTTTCGATTCCATTGCCCGAGAGATCGAGCATCTCCAGCGAGGTGAGATCGTCGAAGGTATCGCTGTGGATGCTCTTGATGCAGTTGCCACCGAGCAACAGTTTGTTCAGGGTCGTGCTGCTGCTGAAGTCCTCCGTAGATATAGAGGGGATCCTGTTGTTTCTCAGCGACAAAGCCTTGAGGTACCAATTGCCCTTCAGATTCGGCACGCTCCTCAGCCGATTGTTGTCGAGGTTCAGTTCGACAACAATCGGTGAGGTAAGTACCGGTGCCTGGATCTCTTCGGCCGCACGACTCGATGCGATTGATTTTGTTGTCGGCCAGCGAGAGAACCTCGAGGCGCGACGTCCCGAGCAGCTGCAGCGAGGAGTTCTCGCAGTCCGGCAAATAGATCTTATCAGTTTGTTGTCGGCGCTCGGAGTCTTCAGGTACCTCGTGATCGAAATGTCGATGCTGGAGATCCGGTTGTTCTCCACGTAGAGGTAAGCCAGTGACGAAAGAACATCTTGGATGAATAGCGAGCAGTCGAGCTCGTTATTGAAGAGGTACAGGGAGTCAAGGGTAAGGTAGGCTTGTCAGAGGAAAAAGTTGAATAAAGATTGTACAGTGATTTTTGTTTTCTTACAGAAATTTATTGAAATGCGCAGTTACGATTGTTCAAGCATTTTAATGTTATTAAAAATACACATTATTTTTATTACATTTTTTTCTTATTTTCAATTGAATACGCCGGGACAGCTTGGAATGCTGGCGCGCGAAATGTGAGATACACAGAGCGGAGAGCTTAAAACCTCTGGGAATGACGCGAAAGTTTTTTGGCTAACCTGTGTGTATACGTCGTTTGAAATATCTTGGCATTGGTTGAATTTTTGTTGTTGGAATTTTGTTGTTATTCAAGCATTTTAACGTTATTTAAAATACAGATTATTTTCTCTTACATTTTTTCTTTTTTTCGACGTTCACATAATTGAAAGAAATAATTTGTTAATGTACTTATGAATAGATAATTTTGAAATGAAATAAATTGTTTATTTTTTTACAGCCAGCACTGTGTACAGAAATAAGCGTACATTTGGTTATTGTAAGTACGAACCAACATCGTGAAAATACCCTTACATCTGTCGAGCATTACTACTGATAGTAAAAACTTCTGTACCATATCTTACCCCCGGATTTACTTTAATCATAAATAGTACATAATGTACGTTCAAACATTCCAACAGCTTCTTCTCATCAAAGTAATTTATAAAAAATTATTTTAAATTCCAAATTACGCAAGATATTATTCCTTACAGATGTTTTTTTTTTATATTTGACGAAAATGGCACTTATCAAAACGCTTACGTAACATTAATTTAACATTTTGATACGTTAAATAGACGCTTTTTAGCTAGAACGAATATGTCAATATTTTTCATATTGCACAATCCCAGAAACGAAGTTAACCGATTCTTTTTTCTCTTTACAAACTTCTTTTTTCTAAATTCCAAAATCAATGCTTTGCTATTTCTTTTCTTCTTACAGCCAGTACTGCGCACAAAAAAAAACGTACGTTTAGTTATCATAAGATATAAGCTACAAGGTGCCAGACTAAGACGTTAGATTTCACTAATTGTAATATCAAACTTGTGTGTTCTCAACGATGAAACGATCATTCATATAAATATACGACAATTGAAATACATTTCAATATGGTCTCTTTACAAAACTTACGAACAAAATATTCCAGTTTCTAAACAAAATTCAGTTGGAGCCAATAAGTAAATTAGCATTTTTCGGCAAGAACTTAATCGATCTCATCATAATATTATTAATAGGATTATAACGAAAATCAATCAAGTTCAATGATTTTGATTTCGCAATAGATAGATTTTCTATATTTGTAATCTTGTTATGACTGAAATTCAAGGTTTTAAGGGCATCTCCTGGATACCAATAATCTACGCGAATTAAATTGTTCCAACTCACATCGAGTTCTTCCAAGTTGGGAAAGCTATTGAAAAGATTGTATGATATCTCTCTCATCATATTGTGCCTCAGAGACAGTTTTTTTAACGAGTAAAAGCGACAATTTTCTGCCACCAGCAAACGAAGATCATAAGTTTCCATTTGCGCACCGTCATAAATTAGCGTCACGAGATCTTTGAAATAGCACAATTCCACGAGCGGGAATCCTGCATTTTCGCTCAGGTCCAAGTATATTAACTTTTGAAAAGCCGAAGAGTTCTTTTCGATGTTCAACCTGCGTATCGAATTCCTGGACAGATCCAAGTCACTGAGATCATTTAACACAAACTCATTGAACTTCAAATTAATATTAAATTCTTCGATGTTGCAGTTAGATAGGTGCAGTTCAATTAAATAACTCGAATTCGAGAAACATATTGTATCGGCTCCGCAATCTTTAGAATCACTTACGATACTGAATTTTTTGAAATTATTTCCGTTCAAATGCAGGAATAGCAGCTTAGGTAGATCCGAGTCATTGAAATGCGTCATGTTGACATTTTCTAACCACAAATCTGCTAAACTCGAAGGAAATTTATTTGTCAAGTTATCAAGGTTCAAAGTGCTGTTTGACAAATCAAGCCATCTCAAATTTGGAAAATATGTTCTCCAGTCGATGTCCGTATCTTTAAGATCAACATTTTTCATAAACAAATTTGTCAATTTACTCAACGATTTTAACGTTTCTTCTTTTAGTTTATCTTGTCCATTATTTGAGTTTGCACTGTGGTAGGAAGTTTCACTAACCGGCTTTTTTAATCTATTATTGTTGAGTAGCAGCCATCTTAGTTCTGGTAGTGAGCCGAATGAAAAGAAATTTTCCGCCGGAATAGTGTTGTTCGAAAGATCGAGAATTTGAAGGTTTGGTACAAATTTGCTGATGTTTCTAATTTCGCTGAGTTTATTGTATGAAAGATAAAATACTCTTACATCTGGCATCAAATCGAAATTCTTGTCAAGATGCGTTAGATTTTGAAATGACCAATTAAGCTCCGTGACACGAGACCTCGTTGGAAACAAACTTTCGTCTACGTATTCACTATCAGCATATTTTACATAATTATCAAGTACAGTTAAGAGAAATAAATTTAGAAGCACTTTGTAAAACTTTAACATTTTTAGATGCTACTTTATGTACGTGTTTGAAGAAGCGTTAAGAAAAATTGGCTTAAAAATTAATCCAAAGATACTGTATTTACTGCACGTATATATTCCTTTCTGAGCAAATTTAGAATACTGACTGGCAGATTATTTGACCAAGCTTTTATGCGATCCAACATGGTGATTACACCCCTACATCTGACGAGTATTACTGCTGATAGTCAAAACTTCTATACGATATCTTCAACCCGGATTTACTTTAATCACAAATAATACATGATATACGTTCAAACTTTCCAACAGCTTTTTCTCATCATAGTAATTTATAAAAAATTATTTCAAATTCTCAATTACGCAAAACATTATTCCTTCAGATAATGTTTTTTTCATATTTGACAAAATGGCACTTACCAAAACGCTTACGTAATATTAATTTAAAATTTTGATGCGTTTATTAGGCGCTTTTTATCTAGAACGAATATGTCAGTATTTTTCATGTTGCACAATCCCACGAACGAAGTTGGCGATTCCTTTTTCTCTTTGCAAACTTCTTTTTTTCTACTATCAAAATCAAAGCTTTGCTCATTTTATATTTCAATAAAATTTCAGAAATCTACTAAACATTTTCAATTTTATAACCAAGCGATAATATTAATCTGTAAGTCGTATAAAATGCAAAGGTTGAGCGAAATATAGGTTAACGATTATTTTTCAATTAAATAAGATACAACATTTAATATCAACTTATATACAAATTATGTACAAGATCATTCTTACAACGTATTCTACACATGTACAGCATTTCTATGTCGACACGTAATCCAACGTGTACGAAAAGTCGGATTTCTCTTGCCTGCTCATTTCCCAGTAGGTCCGGTAAGTGTATCCGGAAATCATCTTGATACTGCTGCTGTTGTAGCTACAGCCGTCAAGGTATAACCGTGCATTTGGCGCATACGCCTGTATACTGCCCTCGTCGCTGCGCGTGTACCTGTTATCCTCCAAATGCAGCTCGAGGAGACAGAGCGAAATCCTCAGAGACAACTGATGGACGTAGGTGAACTTGTTGTTTTTCAAACTCAAATGCTTCAGATTGACCAGTCCGCGCATCCAGCCGCTTGGCAGACTTTCGATTCCATTGCCCGAGAGATCGAGCATCTCCAGCGAGGTGAGATCGTCAAAGGTATTGCTGTGGATGCTCCTGATGCAGTTGCCACCGAGCAACAGTTTCCTTAGGGTCGTGCTGCTGCTAAAGTCCTCCCTTGTTATCGAGGTGATCCTGTTGTTTCTCAGCGACAGAGCCTTGAGGTGCCAATTGCCCTTCAGATTCGGCACGCTCCTCAGCCGATTGTTGTCGAGGTTCAGCTGGGCAAGCGAGCGCAGAGAATTGAGCACCGGCGCCTGGATCTCCTCGAGCTCGTTGTTCGCCAGATTCAGGCAGACTAGGCTCCAGCTGTCGCGAAAAGCACACGACTCGATGCGATCGATTTTGTTGCCGGCCAGCGAGAGAACCTCGAGGCCCGTCGTCCCGAGCAGTTGCAGCGAGGAGCTCTCACAATTCCGGTAGCAGATGGATCTTATCAAATTGTTGTCGGCGCTCAGAGTCTTCAGGTACCTTGTGATCGAGATGTCGATGCTGGAAATCCGGTTGTTCTCTACGTAGAGATAAGCCAGTGACGAAGGAACGTCTTGAATGAATAGCGAGCAGTCGAGCTCGTTGTTGGAGAGGTATAGGGAGACGAGGGTGGGAAAGGCTTGTCGGAGGGAAAAGTTTAGGCGTTGAATGCGATTTTTGCGCAGGTAGAGGTATCGCACTTGGGGGAAGCAATCGGCGTTGCTTATCTCCCGATTGATCGAGTCTCTCGGCGCTTCGTTCTCTTCGATAACCAGGGTTATCAGATTGAATCTTTGAATTTCACTGCCGTAGTTGAAAAAGTTGCAGAACAGCAAACGGTTGCGCGACAAGTCCAGATACTCGAAATTTTGCACTGGTGTTATGAATAAGTTGTTTCCTACGATTTCTTGATTCCTCATAATTTCTCTGAAGCGGTTTGAAAGAGATTGTAGATTCATGCTGGTAAAATTTAGTACGTAGGCATCGCTGTTGAAGGAACGGTGAAATTTCCATTCGAAATTAGACTCGAAATGAGATTCGAAGGTCGAATTGTATTTCACTTCGTTGAAACTCCCGAAACCTGGTAATTGGATCAAGTTCAACTGGCCGGAAGTGCCGATGATTAAGTAGCTTATGTAAATTAGGCTGACAACGTGCCGCTGCATTTTTCGATCTGAAACAATTTTGCAAAAAAAATTTGGTTGTAATAATAGTGTCCTCGTTTAAAAATCAATTACAAATGAGTTTTTACAGCAATGCTATTGATATACAAAAATATATGAAATACGTACAATATCAACTGCAAATGAATATGTCGAGTTGAAGACTGGCAGAAACAAATCGCAGTAAATTTGATGTTCAATGTTTCAAATTTAACTCCTGAGAACTGACTGATGAAACAGCGTTTTCGACCAAAGTATATATACCTCGTCAGCCAAGGGTAATTTCATAATATTTATTTCGCGAGAGACAATCTGATTTTTTAAATTTTGGGCTTTCCACTGTGACATTCAAGGAATTTTTATTATTCACGGACGCTATCGCGCGCGCGTTCGCGCTCTAAGCGCATTGGAAATCAAGGTCAAAATTTTATCTCTCGTGATTGTACGAAACGGTTATTCCTACAATCGGCAAATAAAAATTTCAGCGAAATTGACCACAAATATGGATTTGTTTTTTGTCGTTCAAAGTAATATAACTCATTATTTTATTGTTATCATTTTTTTAACGATGAGTATTATTATTAATAAAGTCGCATATAATAGCAGGATATATTATTCTAATGCCTTTTAAATCATGCATAAATGATAAGACGCGATGCATAAAATAAGTATCAATTAAAATTAATATTCGAAATTTGCCTGTAATAAATAATGTTAAATAATTTAGCAAATGCAATTTCTATTATAGTTTAAGCATTTGTAAACTAATCCACAGCGTAGTCTAATAATTTAAACATTATGAAGATTCTCATAAAAATCCAAATTAATTCATCAAAATTAAATTCAAATTCGACTATTCTTACAATTTATAATCAAATGGGTTTTTGCTAGTTCGAAATTTCCGCAAATGACGTATATTGATAACGCTGTTTTTATTTTTGAGATATTAATGTTACGACTAAATTTCTTGTGTGAGAGAGAGGGAGGAAGGAGGAAGTTCCCCCAACAATATCAATTAGAAACTTCTTCTGTAGATAAATATGAAAGACAGTCATTGATGTCTGCGAGTAAGATAAATTACAAATAGCTCAACATTAAAATAGTAAAAAGTTATTTTAATGACTGCAACTAGTTTATGAAGATAAAAGTAGTTGAAATTTTTTCTTTACTTTATCTGGCAATAAGCAATGGTTCTATTAATAATTTCAAACGTGATAATATATTTTCTTAAATAACTCGAAAATTGTTGTTTTTAATCGTTCACAATAAAATTTTATTGATTTTTAAAACATTTTAATTATAAATATACAATTGAATAGACATATTCGAATTAAATAGATACATATAATTACATTTTTTCTCAAAATAAATAAATACAATATTTTTAAAAATTCTAATATTTTTTATTGATTAATGAGTATTTTTATAATTTTTAGTTTTAAAAAATTTGAATCGTGCGTTTATTATTTTATAAGTGTCATACATTAACTATTTTAATACACAAGTATTCCAATAACATATTATCCACAGCATTCGTCAGCTTAATAAAAATTGCACATTTCAACACGCATACATCTCCTTCGCATATTTTCAGCTCTAGCATTATTTTCCAATACAGAATAAAAAAAAAATACAATCAAGGATGAAACGTCAAAGGCGATACGAGCCGATAAATATCTGTAGGCCAATCAAAGTCCTCACAGATTATTGATCCATCTGCTATAAGTCTCGTTCCTCATTCGCGTCTCGGTCTCGTCGCACTTGGTGTAGCATTCCGATCGGACGTGCAGCTTGTCCGAGTAGTCGTGCTGCAGCCTAATGTCCACCACAGGCGACAGCTTCGAGACAATCGCCCCGCTGACGTGGCTCACGGGATTGCCCTGGAGATAGACGTTAGCGAGGAACGGAGCGGAGCCAAGTGACATCTGCTCGAGGCTGGTGAACCTGTTGCCGCGGACGTCGATGCTGCGCAGATTCCACTGCCACTTGAGCCAGTCGCTGGGTATGTGGTCGAGCTCGTTGCCGGACAGATCGAGCTCCACCAGCGACTCGAGGTCCTCGAGCGCCCCGGCTTCGATGCTGGCGACCCGGTTGCCACCGAGATACAGGAACTTGAGCTGTCGCAGGGCTTTGAAGTCACCCCGGCGGATCGTCTGGAGGCGGTTGCGCCGCAGCGCCAGGCTGGTAAGCTGATCGTTGTTGCAGAGGTTCGGCACAGCGCGCAGGTGATTGTCGTCGAGCACGAGCTCGCGGAGTTTGCTCAGCCGCTCGAGCGTCTCGCGCTTCAGCTCCTCGAGGCTGTTGTCCGCGAGGTTGAGGAGCTCGAGCGAGCGGGCGTCCTGGAAGGCGCAGGACTCGATGTCGCTGATGCGATTCGAGGAGACGCTGAGGCTCCTGAGCTTCTGCACGCCCTCGAGCCTCAGCGAGGCCTCGTGGCAGCTGCCGTAGCAGATCGACCGGATGATGTTGCCGTCGAGGTGAAGCGACTCCACGTCCCGGACGATCTTGCAGTCCAAGCTGCTCAGGAGATTGCGCTCGAGATGCAGGTGCGTCAGAGTCGGCGGCAGATCTCGGATGAAGCTCTGGCTGTCGAGGCTGTTGTCCGAGAGGAACAGGTGACTGAGAATGGGAAAGGCCCGTCTCAGGGAGAAATTCAGGCTGCGGATGGAGTTTTTGCGGAGGTAGAGGTAGCGGAGCTTCGGGAAGCACTCGGACTTGCTGATGACCCGGTCGATGTTGTCGATCGGCGGCGTGTTCTCCTCGATTATTAAAGTCGCGAGGTTCGGATGGGGACTGCCGAAATTGAAAAAGTCGCAGTACTGGATGCGATTTTTCGACAGATCGAGATAATTTAGATTTGGCAGGCGATCGAACGAGCCCGGTACCACCTGGTAGATATCGTTGGAGGCGAGGTTGAGGCAGGTGACGTAAGAGCTGTCGATGAAGGATGGATAGGGATTCGGCGGGGGCGACAAGCCGAGGCTCGGCACGTTCACCACTACACGCTGTTGACTCGACACTTGGTCGCATCTGCCGGCTGTTATGTTGCGCTCGCTCGATGAGAAGCTATCGAGATTTATGGAGTGCTGGACGTTGTGCAGCGGAAAGTGAATCGCACCTGGCTCGAAGAAGTGATGAGCAGTGGAGGAATGGACGATTAAGAGCAGGAGGATAGGCGACGCCAGCGCCGAGATTGCCATGATTCTGGATATATGCTAATTCGTAAAAGAAAGTTTGTTATTTTTAGATGATTTAAAACTTACAATATTTATTCGTGTAAGTTATTATTATTTTTATTGTGTCTATCATAGAGACCCGAATGTCAAAATAAATGTAGTTTACGTTAAAAATTCAACAATTATAATTTTAACCTGTTTTTTTAAATATTTATATGTATTTCAACAATTGACTCAAAAGAAAAAAAATAAACGCAACAAAACTTACACAGGTCTTGTGGCAATAAGTGATTTTCTCCTTGGATGATTACGTGAGAACTGCATCGGCCATTGGAGACGTTCACGCTTTTATGCAGACTCAATTAGACCCGATCTTTTTGAAAAACATAAACATTTGATAGTTATTTTTTCAAGTATACGCAAAAATTTGAAGAAAATCAGACTAGCTTGGCTGGCCTTGCAGCGAAGGACATGTCAAGTGTCACTGTTCAATGAAATCTTACTCCGCGCATTGAATGGTATTATTTTGTTATTCTATTAATAGTTTAAAACCATCGATTAAGTCCATTAATTTAATTTAATTTATAAAATGTGGCTCGATATTTTTCGATTATTAAAATAAAAAAAGAAGCGCCAATTAAAAAAATGTATTATAAATCAACAAATTCGCGAAATAGATCCACAAACATATTGGCAGTCGTAAGATCTATCTTGACCTAATTTCGTTTAAACTTGTCTTCGTTCACAAAAACATCATCAATTGCACAGTGACTTTGGCCTGGAAATCTTGTGATACGCTTGCGAATCATCGAGGGCTGTTTATCTCGTACGATAAACTCATGCTTAATACCCTCTATCCTAATCAATGTTTTTCTGGACATAATAAAAACATCGCTAATTTTTATTCAATTTTCTATTACAAATTCTGCAATCAAACAAAATCACAATAAAAAAAAAACAAATAAATCGACATTTTCATTATTTTATTTATTTATTTTTTATAAACTCGTATACAACATTTTAATAAAAAATCATTATCACATTGCATTATAATCAATATTATACCATTCCATTTACAAAAAATTAAAATCCAACGATTCTTCGCTCTTCTTACAACTACACTTGCACGCATCGTCGTTAACGCTCGCACCGCGCTCACCTTTACCCGCGTCATCATCGAAAAATTCGAGCGTCACATTCGGCAGCGACTTGAGCGTGCTCTTAAACGAGTTGAACCGAAAGCTCGCGATGGAATTGTTCTGCAGCATCACTCGCTCCAATTTCGAGGTGAAATAACGAAGCCCGGCAAGCTTAAGATCGTCGAGCTGCTCGAACCGATTGTTCTCCAAATAAAGCAACTTCAAGCTCCAAAGTGGCAACAGCCAGTTGTGTGGCATGCTGGTGAGCCTATTGCTCGACAACTTGAGAACCTCGAGATTCGTCTGATTGCCAAAGGCATTGGCCTCGACGCGCTCGATGCGATTGCCGCTGAGATCGATAAATCGTAGCCTGGTAAGCTGGGTGAACGAGCTGTTGTAGACGCGCTCGAGCCTATTGCCAGCCAGAGAGAGAAACTCAAGCCTCCTCAGCTCGTCGAGGTCCGGCATGTCGCTCAGCATATTACCCTCGAGACTGAGGTTGCGCAGCTGGCCGACGCTGTCGAACGTCTCTTTACGTATCGCGTCGATGTGGTTGTAAGAGAGATCGAGGTGCCCGAGCTGTCTGGCCCGGTCGAAGGCGTCGGGCTCGAGGCTGGCGATCCCGTTCCTCGCGAGGATCAGCCGCTGCAAGTTGGTGGCGCCGGCAAGTGCCAAGCCTCCGGACTCGGCGTTCCGGCAGTACGGCCTGCCGCATACCCGGACGATACGGTTACCCGAGAGATCGAGCTCCCTCAAAGCGCTTAGGCCCTCGAGGCTCAAGCCTTTGAGGCTGCTGTTGGCGAGCTCGAGATGCTCGAGCGTGTTGGCGACGTCGTTGAGAAAATCGAGCTTCGACCCGGCGAGATCGTTGGACGACAGGTAGAGGTGAGTCAGACCCGGGGCGAATTTCAGCGACTTCACGTCCTTGATACGGTCGGCGCGGAGATGCAGGTGTCGCAGACACGGAAACTCGTTGGCGAATTCAATCACGAAGCTTTCGTTGCCGGCGGGATCGCGGTTCGCGTCGAGATCGAGGCTGTGCAGGTGGGCATGGCCGTCGAGCAGCCGGGAAAAATTGCCGAGGGAGAGGTTGTTGCGGGCGAGACTCAGACGCTGGAGATTGGGCAGCTGGCGGAGGGCACTGGACGACACCTCGGCGATCTCGTTGTCCTCGAGGCTCAGCGAATTCACGTGCGAGCTGTTGGCGAAATCCGAGTCGAGACGGCGCAGGCCGACTCGGTGGAAGTCCAGAGATAAGCCGGACTTACCGACCGATCCGCAACGACTGACTACTGCTACTGCCACGTGCTGCGGCTCTCGTTCCCATGGCTCGCGCACCACTGTTGTCAGCCAGCGCGGGCTTCCCTCGGAGAACGCGATGGACAAGGCCAGCAGGGAAACGAGCAGGATTTTTTGTTGCATTGTTGTCTTTGCTTTTCTGTTGGGTAGAATTTTGGGGTGTAAAATTTTTTATAAAGATTTTAGCTTATTTTGAGGATTTTTGGGAGTTGTAAGTTGTTATTTATTTGAGTGTATGGAAAAAAGTCAATAACTATTGATTTCTCTTTTATTCAAACGTACTAAATTAAACGTTTAAATTATCGTTTAAACAGCAACCGAAATAGCAATTTAATTATCGAATTTCAATAAACTTAATTGAGACCAAATTATCGGGTTTTAATAAACGAACGCTTTATTTTATAATGTAAACCGTTACTTACAATTTTATTCGTATACGAACGTCGTACCTGTTGCGCAAAAATTTTTAAACTGACGCCTCGAACGTTAGACTAGCTGCTGATATATAGCTGAATATACGAGCAGTCGACAAGTTGGCGTTTATTAAAAATGCTGCGTTGGCTATGAGATACGGCTGTAGTAACCGTACACCCGTGTAAAGCTGCGACGTTAAATTTTAGCGTTTGAATATATCTTACTAGTAATGGACTTGAATATAATAATGCACTAGTTTAATACTTTATTATCAATCATATCGTCTCAAATATTTAAAAAAACAATACCAAATTTATTTTGAAAATACAATAATATTACACAATTTTCAATATCATTAAAAATTATTTTTATTACACAAAAGAAATATACGTACATTCAAGATACAAAAAATAAAAATTTCGAACAAACGATACATCGATCTTCGAACGAACTCCTCGTCAAAAGTAAATCGCACATTAAATCTCGAACGAGCCAGTCGGTATCTCGTTGTCCTCGTCGCAGTCGCACTTTTCGCACTGGCTCTCGCGATCCCCGGCTTTCGCCGTACCATTAATTTCCCGAAAGACAATCGTCACTCCCGGCACGGCTCTGAACACATTGAACAGGGGACTCGTGTAAAACACGGCGATGCGATTGTTCTGAACAAAGACGCGCTCCAACTTGGTCTCGTGCTTGACGTTCTCCAGTCCGACATCGGCTAGATTGGCCAATTGGTTGTCGTTGACGCGCAGTAGCCTCAGCCCGGTCATGGGGGCGAGCCAGGTGGCTGGTAAGCTCGTCAGCCTGTTGTTGGACAAATCCAGCATTTCGAGACTGGCCTGCTTCGCGAATGCCTCGTTGCCTATCGTTTCGATGCGGTTGCCACTCAGATCGACGACTCTGAGATTCGTCATGAGGCAGAACGCGCCGTTATCGAGCCGCTCGATCCGATTGTTCGCGAGGCTGAGGTAGCGAAGGGCCTCGGGTCCGCATAGGTCCGGCATCTCGCCGAGGGAGTTGTTGCCGAGGCTGAGGTTCCTCAGGGCCGTCGCGCCCTCGAAGCTCGCCTTGCGCACCGCGTCGATGTTGTTGCGCGAAAGGTCGAGCTCCTCGAGGCTGTCGGCGTCGTCGAGAGCGTCGGGCTCGAGGCTGGTCAGTCGGTTGCCGGCGAGCGACAGCCGGCGCAGCGAGCGCGCGTTCTTCAGTATCACTGCCCCGTCGGTGTGCAGACACGACTTACCGCAGACCCGCTGCAGCCGGTTGTCGTCTAGACGCAGCTCCCGCAGGCTGCTCAGCTTGCTCGCGTCCAGAGCAGCGAGACTGGTGTTGGAGAGGTCCAGCAGGAGCAGCCCCTTTGCTGAGTCGCCGAGAAAGCCCAGGCTCGAGCGCGACAGGTTATTGGAGGAGAGCACGAGATGAGTTAGTTTAGGAGCGAACGCGAAGCTGCCAACGTCCCGGATGCCGCTCGCCCGCGCCGACAAGTACGAGAGCTTCGGGAAGACGTTGGCCAAGTCGAGGAGGCTAGTTTCTTCGGGCTCGTTGCCGTCGAGGATCAGCACGCGTAGGTGCTGGTGGCCCTTGAGCTGCGACAGATTACCCGCTGGCAGGCGATTGCGCGCGAGGTTGAGGTGCGCGAGGTTCGGCAGCGGTTGCAGCGCGTCGATAGCCAGCTGCTCGATCTCGTTGTCCTCGAGGATCAGGCAGCGCACGCTTGGACTGCTCGCGAAGCCGGAGTCCAAGCGCCTTAGCCCGAGCTTCCGGAAGTTCAAGGATATGCCCACCTCCTGGGCGTCCTCGCAGTTCAACTCCCTTGGCGGAAGGACAACATCGCTAGCGGGCGCTGAATTCGGGAACGACGGAGAAGCCCCTTTGGTATACTGGCCCGTGATCAATAGGACCGCAACTATTAGCCTGATGCTCCGGATCATTTTCGTTTTGACTAAACAGTTTCAATAACGATTGTATTAGGATTATTGAGCGATCAAGCTGATATGATTATCAATGCGCAAATTTGTTTAGTAGAAAGGCAATTTTAATTGAAATTTTTTAGATTTTTTTTATTTACATACTTAAGTACACAGTGCACTTAAGTTTAAACAATTTTCGTTATTACTAAAAGTAGCGAAATAGAAATAAAAGGCACAATTACCTTGAGACTTAAGAGGTGCCTGCTTCCGAACGAAAATTCCGACTGACGCGTGAGCGCTATAAATTTTTTTTGTAACGTGCGCTCAAGAACCGAGCGTTCGTTCTAAACTGCTGACTGCGCTTAGGTAAACTGAGATTTAAAATAAAATGACGCGCCAATTCTTTCGCGGAGTGCATGTAAAATTGTATCAAGATTTCGCTACGTCAAATACCCTTTGGTGTGCAAAGTGTATTCAATTATTATTTGAATGATTAATAATCGAAATATTGTATTAAAAGGTATTTTTAAGAGATTGTCATCGCAAAATAAATATAAATAAAAATATCAATTAGTCTTGTACATATGTGTTTTATTAGAGATTGTATACATTTTAACATGTTAACATTGATTTCGTAAATACAATTTATGTATCAATTACATTTTAAGACATCTTAAAACATTTTTTGTGTAAAGTGCCTCTTATAAACTATCCGTAATAGAAATTTTCTGAATATTTGTTTACATTTTTTACACATTCTTCGACAAATACAAAGTCTTGAACCATCGATATCGTTATATTTTCAGGTATATTTAATAACGTGGTAGCATTAATAAATTTTAATTGAGTTCCTATATACAAATTTTGTATCGGGGAAGAATCACTTAATGATAAATCTGCTAAATTTCTAAATTTATTGTTCATAAGATCTAAATCTGTCAAGCTTATCATGGGTACCATCCAATTTTCAGGAAGATTTGACAATAAATTATTTGAAAGAGTTAAAGTTTTCAACTGTTTAAGACCTAAAAATGAATCCTGATCGATAAACGAAATTTCATTGTCATGTAAATACAATGTCTCTAAATACGGCATTTTAGCAAAAGTGCCACCGATAATACTTTTTAATTTATTACAATTCAAAAAAAGTTTAGTTAATTTCATTTCCTTGAAAACTACAGGGAATGCAGTAATAACATTTTTATCTAACACTAGAGTATGCAAATTTCCAAGCTTATCAAACGTTCCACTTAACAATATCTTGATACTATTACTCGATAGGTTTAAAAATCGCAAATTTTTCATACTGTCAAATGAACCACCTTCGATGTTCACGATCATATTATCTGATAGATCTAAATATGTTATTGAAAAGAGATTTGAAAATGTTGAAGAAGTAATTTCACTTATTTGATTCGATGATACAGACAAAGTTTTTAAATTAGGCAAGTTTTCGAAATTTATGCTAGTTAAATATCTGTCCTCAGAAGTTCCAAGTAAAACAGTTGTTAAATTTTCCAAATTGTTGAGTGTCAAAGTAGATAGTCTATGTCCTGAAAGATCCAAAACTTGTAGACTATTTGGAAGCCAATCGAATGCATCTTCTTTAATCCAGCTTTCAGTTAAGTACAAATGAGTCAACGAAGGGAAAGTAACATTTGATGGTACACGAAGCTCCCAGTCTTCGCGTCTCTTATGCCTGATAAAAAGTTTCTTCAACATTGGTTGAACGGCATTTATATTAACATCGTAATAGTTACCCATATAATCTAATACAAGAGTTTCTAAAGTTAAATGACTTTCAGAAAATACGTTACTCATATCAAAATTATTATCAGACAAATCTAAATATTTTAAATTCGGTAATTTGTTGAAAGCGTTAGTATCAACTGACTGTACGTTATTATTACTAAGATCCAAACAAGTAATTAATGAACTTGAAAGGAAACCATTTCGAATACTAATTAAATTTAAACCATTTAAATTAAGGGTGATATTTGAATTCGAGCATAGATCTTTGTAATTAGTATCGACTGGTGATAAATCATAATCTTCAAAACCAAACACCGTTCCAAACGTCAGCGTTATTAATACTAACAAAATCTTTATAGTGTCCATATTGATTGAATTAAGCTAGAACAAAATTGCACCAATTTAAGCAAAAGAAACGTTATTATAAAAAAAAAATATTAATAAAAAAATCTAAAACAACACCTGCGTTTTGGTTAGCAGCTGTGAACGCGATCCTTATACAGCACTGGAATTACTGCTCACTATTTCAGTGTATTATTAGTTCGCATTCACTATTTATGCAGTTCGAAAGCCTGCGCATATAAACTGCAATCTGAGGTTAAATGTCATGATCAATGTTATTAATCACTAAAATAATTCTTTTAAAATATTTTTACTTAATATTAATCGGGAATGAAATGTAAAAATAGAATTTTTAATTAAATATTCATATCGCACAACGTTGCTTTAGAAACAGCAAGCACAGAAAACTGTGCAAACTAAGCAAATCTTTATCAAAACTACGCCATAGACATGTTGATTCATTTAAAATAGGCAAAAGCAAAATTCTCATTAGATGATTAAATTTGTGCAATGTATCAGTAGAATGTTGCTATTTAAAAATAATTTCTCTAAATAACTTTTATCAATAAATATCTATAAACAAAATCTTTATCAACGCTACAAATGTTATTTTACTTTAAACGTAAAAAATATATGCCGTTGAAAGAATAAACTGAATTTACCTTAAAATCAATACATAAGTTTTTAGATTTTGAATAAAATGGGTAATAAAACGTTCACGTAAAATTAGAATTATTCATTGATGCTTGTGTAAGTTAATGCAATTATTTTTGTAGTCGTGAGTGTAGTGAAAGTTGATAATATACTGTCCCGCTCGAATACTGAACAGAGAGATAAAGAGTAAAAAATAAGTTTTTTCTTAGCTTGTCTAAAGTTTATTTATATTTATTCTTTATACTATCTTAATTTGATAATAAATATGAATGCTTTGTTTTTTGCCTGGGAACACTTACTAGCTACATACGTTTCGAGCACCGCATGCAATAATATTTCTTTGCTATTTATTCAAAAGGACGAATTGGCTTGTCGTTTGAAATTGAATGACACACTAATTCTTTCGCAGAGTGTAAAATTGTATAAATGATTGGCTACATCAAATTCCCCGTGCTATGCAAAGTGTATGCAATCATTATTTAAATGATAAATAATCGAAATTTTTCGTACGCCCATTCCTCTCGAATACTGAATAGAGACTGCAAAATAAGCTTTTTCCTTTTACAGTCTGAATATTAACTCTCTGTTTTATCTAAATTTGACAAAGAGACCGGATTTGCTTTTTGCTTGGGAACTCTCCAGAACTAATTGCGTCTCGAACACCACAGTCAAAAATATTTCTTTGTCCTCGAGGATCAGGCAGCGCACGCTTGGACTGCTCGCGAAGCCGGAGTCCAAGCGTCTCAGGCCGAGCTTGCGAAAGTTGAAGGATATGCCCACCTCCTGGGCGTCCTCGCAGTTCAACTCCCTTGGCGGAAGGACAACCTCGGTAGCGGGTGCTGAATTTTTAATTTTTTTTTAATTTATCGATTTTATTTTAAAAACAGTATAATTTTGTTATTACTAAAAGCAACGAAATAAAAATAAAGAAAAAACAATTACCTTAAGATGTCAGTGAGCGCTCGTTCTAAATTGCTGACTGCGCTAAGGTAAACTGAGCTTTAAAATTAAATGACGCGCCAATCCTTTCGCAGACTGTAAAATTGTATTAAATTTTTGCAACCTCAAATTCCCATTGGTATCGAAAGTGTATGCAATTATTGTTTAAATAATTAAGAATCAGAATATTTTAGTGTTAATAATGTATTGAAAGGCATTTTTAACAGATTGTCATCGCAAAATGAACATATATGAAAATATCAATTAGTTTTGTATGTACATAAGTGTTTTATTAAAGATTGTATACATTTTAACAAGTTAACATTGATTTCGTAAATACAATATTTGTGTATTAATCACATTTCATAACATGTTATGTTTAAACGAATAATTATTTGATTATAAACAATCGTTTATAAAACATTTTTCGTCCAAAATGCCACTCATTAACTATTCGTCAAAGAGATGTTCCTAATAATAGACACATTCTTTGACAAATACAAAGTTATAAGACATCGATATCGTTAAATTTTCTGGTATGTTTAATAATAAGCTAGTATTGATAAAATCCAATTGACTGCCTAGATACAAATTTTGTATTGGAGAAGAATCACTTAATGACAAAGATTCAAAATATTTAAAACTATTACTCGTAAGATCCAAATCTTTCAAGCTTTTCATGGGTACCATCCAATTTTCAGGAAGATTCCATAATCGATTATATGAAAGAGTTAAAGTTCTCAACTGATTAAGGCCTAAAAATGAATCTTGATCGATAAACTCAATTTTATTGCCATGTAAATACAAAGTCTGTAAATACGGCATTTTAGCGAAAGGGTGACCGATAATACTTTTTAATTTATTACAATTCAAAAAAAGTTCGGTTAAGTTCAATGTTTCGTAAACTACAGGAAACGTAGTAATAGAATTTCCGTCTAAAGCTAGAGTATTTAAATTTCCAAGCTTATCGAAAGTTCCACTTTGCAGTAATTCGATACTGTTACTCGATAAGTTTAAAAATCGCAAATTCTTCATACTGTCGAATGAACCTCCTTCGATGTTCACGATCTTATTATCTGATAAATCTAAATATGTTATTGAAAAAAGATTCGAAAATGTCGAAGATGTAATTTTACATATTCGATTCGATGATAGAGACAAACTCTTTAGATTTGTTAAGTTTTGGAAAGATACTGTACTCAAATTATTACGAGACAAATCTAAATATTTTAAATTCGGTAAATTTTCGAAAGTATGAACATAAAGATCGTCTATGTTATTATTGCTAAAATCTAAACAAGTTATTGATGAACTCGGAAGAAATCTCCTTTCAATATGAGTCAAGTTTAAACCATTTAAATAAATAGTATTTGAAATCGAACATTGATCTTTGTAACTAGTATCGACATGTGATAAATCATAATCTTCAGAACCAAACACTAATACACATGTCAACGTTATCAACACTAACGAAATCTTTATAGTGTCCATACTGATTGAATCAAGCTAGAACCAAATTATATAATTATAAGCAGAAGCAACGTTATTGTAAAAAAAAATATTTTTAACTAATTATGAATTGTTATTCGGCATTGGTCCATTTTAATAAAAATTATAGAATGAAAATTATTCAAAATGTTGTTTTATTTTAAAATCAAAAATATGCTGTTAAAACTGTACTTACTTTGAAATTAGTACGAGTTTTTAGGCTTTGATAAAAATTGATACGTCCTTTCCGCTTGACTACCGTAAAGAGACTGAAAAATAAGCTTTTTCTTTGCTTGTCTGTATATTAATTCTGTTTTATCTAAATTTGATAAATGAACCGGATTTGCTTTTTGCCTGGAAACTCTTGATAGCTAATTCGTCTGGAGCACCGTACCCGATAATATTTCTTTGCCAAATAAAACGCGCATATCCCTAGTAGAAATTCGAAACTGTAAAATGGCCAGTATAAATGGCCATTTTAATTCTATCTAAATGAAATAATTTTTCGAACGTTTTTTAAACATTATTTATGGAATGTATATAACCTTTAAGTAGACTTGAAAATCTTCGCAACTATTTTAAACGAAAGTTTGAACGATTACTATTACTTTATAGTACACGTTTTTACCAAGCTAAGAGAATACTCAATTTTCACTTGCAGCAGAGGAAAGGAAAAAAAACTTGCCAAAAACGATAATTCCGTTGATTTTTTCTGTTCAACATTTCTGGTCATTTACTGCAACAGAAATGTGTTAATAATGTCAGAAACATCGTTTCATTTATTTACGGTTATTGGCCAGCAAAACTAGTTAGTTTCAAGCCAGTTTTAAGCAAGGGCATAAAAACAAGTTAATTCCCTGGTAGAATTTAAAAACAGTTATTAACTAAAAAAATGTATAATTTTCGTTTTATTTTTCTTAGATTTATAAAACGATTTTTTTCATTAAAATCTACCACTTTTCGTATTAAAAAATAGGAATAAATGAAAAAATTCTCAATCTAAAAAATAGATAATTTTTGACATAAAAAATGGATAAAATAAAAAATAAAAATAACTCAATAAAATGCATCACTGCATCGAAACATGATTGAATTGATGTAAAGTAAGTATACTACTTTTCATCATTTCAACCTTAAAATCTGGTAAAAAGGTGCCATTTTGAGGTTGGAATGATGAAAAAATTATAGCTCAATTGGATGTACACACATTTCAGATGTTTCCTCGTGTGTTCTTTAAAATCTGCTCTGGCAATATTAATATTATATGCTTTTATTCGGTATAGGATGTTTCTGTTTCTAATATTAATGGCATGCTTATATCTTCGTAGTTGTGTTTAATATGCATCCAGAATCTCTGCAGAAAAACACATAAATAAAATTTAACCTAATTTTCAAATCACAAATTCTTTTGATCAACTACTCGCAAAAGAAAATAGGAGTAACGAATATAAATTAATTCTGAGTTTCATGAATAACTGTAATATGTTAACAATGCAATGAAAAAATTCTACTAAATTCATAAAAAGTTTGCTAAAAGAAAGCTTTATAAAAAGTAGGATGCATCATTTTTCTAGCAAAAACGTAATGAGCAATAAACTTACCCCTTCGTTTATTGTTTTAAAAAGCGATTATCATAGGCACATTAAAAAAACATAGACACTACTATACTGAGAGCCATAACTGGTGACCTTCTAAGAAAGTTTCTGTAGAACATTTTTGTATATTTTTCAAACATTTTGTAAACAAAATTAAAATAACGTTTGGCTAAAGCCGGTTTATCAAGAACTTTTTTCTTAAATAATTAAACAAGTATCGTGAAACGCAAAACGTGGATAATAATGCGCACATGGACAGATTGTGTTTTCTTAATTCGGCACATAAAATTAAACATACGCTCAAGAACTGAGTGTTCGTTCTAAATTGTTGACTGGTCTTAGGTAAACTGAGCTTTAAAATTAAATGACGCGTTAACCCTTTCGCAGAGTGTAAAATTGTATGAAATTTTCGCTACGTAAAATTCCCATTGGTGTGCAAAGTGTATGCAATTATTGTTTAAATAATTAATAATCGGTATATTTTAGTGTTAATAATGTATTGAAAGGCATTTTTAAACGATTGTCACCGCTAAATAAATATCAATGAAAATATCAATTAATTTTGCACATATACATGTTTTATTAAAAATTGTATACATTTTAACAAGTTAACATTGATTTCGTAAATACAATATTTGTGTATTAATCACATTTCATGATATGTTATGTTTAAACGAATAATTATTTGATTATAAAAAATCGCTTATGAAACATTTTTCGTCTAAACATAGAAAACTACGTATAACACTCTGCTCGTTTGGTAAGTCGCAAGAATGGAGAGAACGATATCGTCAAATTTTTTGGTGTGTTTAATAACGAGGAAGCAGTAATAAAATCCAATTGAGTTCCTAAATTCAACATTTGTAATGAAGAAGAACTACTTATTGACAAATTTGCAAAATTTTTAATATCATTAAACATAAGATCTAAAACTTTCAAGCTTTTCATGGGTACCATCCAATTTTCAGGAAGATTTACCAAAAAATTATTTGAAAGAAATAAAATTCTCAACTGATCTAGACCTAAAAATGAATCCTTATCGATGGACCCAATTGCATTTCCATATAAATACAATGTTTCTAAATACGGCATTTTTGTGAAAGTGCCACCGTCAATACTTCTTATACTATTACAATTCAAAAAAAGTTTGGTTAATTTTATTTCCTTGCGAACTACTGGGATCGCAGTAAGAGCATTTTTTCTTAACACTAGAGTATTTAAATTTTCAAGCTTATCAAACATTCCACTAGACAATTTATCGAGTCTATTACTCGCTAAGTTTAAAAATTGCATATTTTTCATACTGTCAAATGAACCACCTTCGATGTTCACGATCATATTATCTGATAAATCTAAATGTGTTATTGAAAAAAGATTTGAAAATGTTGAAGAAGTAATATTACCTATTCGATTCGATGATAGCGACAAAGTTTTTAAATTTGTTAAGTTTTGGAAAGATACTGTACTCAAATTATTATGAGACAAATCTAAATATTTTAAATTCGGTAAATTGTTGAAAGCATGAGAATGAAGATACCGTAAGTTATGATTGTTAAGATTTAAACAAGTTATTAATGGATTAGAAAAAAAATCACTTGTAATACTATCCAAGTTAAAACCATTTAAATTAGGGGTAGTATTTGAATCCAAACATAGATCTTTGTAATTAGTATCGACTGGTGATAAATCATAATCTTCAGCTCCAAATGTCTGCATTAGGCTTTGGATCATCATGAAATCTTTGTATCCATAATCTAAAATGGACGAAGGGGAATCTTCAGAACCAAATACGCCAACCTGTCCAAATGTCAGCGTTATCAATACTAACAAAATCTTTATAGTGTCCATATTGATTGAATCAAGCTAGAACAAAATTATATAATTATAAGCAAAAGCAACGTTGTTGTAAAAAAAATATTTTTAACTAATTGTATTAATTGTTAATCGGCGTTATTCCATTTTAATAAAAATTATATAATAAAAATTGCTTAAAATGATGTTTTGCTTTAAAATTAAAAAATATTTACTGTTAAAAAAATTGTACTTACTTTGGAATTAGTACAAGTTTTTAGGCTTTGATAAAAACTGATACATCCATTCCGCTCGAGTACCGTAAAGAGACTGAAAAATAAGCTTTTTCTTTGCTTGTCTGTATATTCATTCTCTGTTTTATCTAAATTTGATAAATGAAACGGATTTGCTTTTTGCCTGGAAACTTTTGATAGCTAAATCCATTTCGAGCATCACACCCAAAAATATTTTATTGCTAAATAAAAACGCACATAATAGTTTTTTTTCAACATTAATGTTGAATTAATAGAATGATTTTACGAACTTTTATAGTCATTTGAAAAATTTTTTATTTCATTTTTTACATAATATTAGAAAATATAAAATTATAGCTTAATCGGATGTACATGTTTCGGTTGTTTTATCATGTGTTCTTTAAATATCTGCTCTGGCAGTATTAATGTTTATATTCTTTTATTCGGTATCGGGTGCTTCTGCTTCTGGTATTGATGGCATGCTTATATCATCTTCGTACTTGTGTTTAATATGCATCCACAATCTCTGCAGGATAAGAAATAAATACAAATTAACCTAATTTTAAAATCACAATTTTTTTACGACTAACCACTTGTAATTATTTAATGAACAAAATGGAAATAACAGTTACAATTAAACATCATGTTAAAATTTCATTAATAACTGTAATATATTAACAATGCAACGAAAAAATTTTGCTGAATTTATTTTGAAAAATATTCATATTTATCGTATGGTTATCAGGTTATTAATATAAACAATATTACTTTCAAGATAGGAATGCTTTATAAAAAGTATGACGTAGTATTTTTCTAGCAAGAGCGTAATGTCAAATAAACTTACCCCTTCGTTTATCGTTTCAAAAAGCGATTCTACTAAATTATCGTAAGCGCGTTCAAAAAACATAGTCGACACTGCTATACTGAGAGCCATAACTGATGACCTTCTAAGAAAGTTTCTGTAGAACATTTTTTTATATTTTTCAAACATTTTGTTAAGCCGTTTTATCAAAAACTTTTTATTTTAAATAATTAAATAAGTATCGTAAAACGCAGCACGTGTTTAATCATACGCACATAGACTGATTGTGTTTTGTTGATTTGACACGTAAAATGAAACAAAAGGCGAAAAATAGCAAAGGTAAAGTTTATTTTATACTCTAGGTACAAATTTGTGATAAAAAAATTTATTCAACTTGCTACAAAAAAATACTTTGATGATTTGTAAATTAACAAGATCTACATCAATATTTGAATATACAAATTTCTCAGCATCATTATCATTATTATTCTATATCTTGCTCACGCTTCAAAGAGCTTACAGTTTTTCGTCGTATTTACGACGAATGCTTGCTTCACTTTCCTATTTACAATAATTACAGTAACAACGTTAACAAATTGTACAAAACTATTTTAGTGATTTATAGATTTAAAAACAGTTCTTTTGATCCGTCGCTATAATATGCATTTCAGGAAGTACGAGCACTGAAATTTTTCGGTGTAAAGTTCGTTGTCTGAAGAACTTTGCGCGATAATCTCATGGCTCCGCTCACTGGATCTCTACCGAAATACTTGACTTGTATTTCTTGGCCAACTTGTAAGTCAAGAGCACTGGGATGATCGATTTTTCTTTGATCCAGCTGGGTATTATGAAGAAGCGCAGGTGGCATATTTGGATAAAGTGTTACCATTACACCAATATCTCGGATTTCAACGATTGTCGCTTTGTAGATACCTCCAAATTCCAACGTTGGTTCGCGATCTTTTTTAACTAACTTATCGATTATCTCTTTAGCTTCATCCATTGCCGTTTGATTAGGCGCAAACAAGACAAATTGTGAATCCTCTTGTTGATTTACCTGCAGTCAATACAATTAGATATAGTTTGTCTTATAAAACAATTTTTTTTTATAATAGTATATTAAACCTTACATGAACTCCAGTTTCAAGGAATATCTTTTTAATGTTGCTACCACCTATACCCAGTAATTTTCCTTTTAAGTGTACAGGGACATTTATTGATTCTGTGACAGGCATATTATCCTTTTTGTCCACTCTTGGCTTTGATATTTCTTTATTCATAATATTTAAAATTTGCCCTTTGCCTTTGACCGCTTGTTCAAGAGTTTCCATTACAATTTTTAGAGGCAGGCCAGGAATTTTAACATCAGCTTGTAAAGCTGTAAAACCCTTTTTCGTACCGGCTATCTTGAAGTCCATGTCTCCCAAGTAATCTTCGATACCCTTTTAAAAAATACATAATAATAATGTAAAGTTGTAATAATTAATTTTAACAATTTTGTACTATTAACGTATTTACCAATATATCTGTCAAAATTCTATAGTCTTCGATGTTTTTAGTGTCATTTTCGTACTTTGTAACTAAGCCCATGGCAATACCAGCAGCAGGTCCGGATATTGGAACTCCGGCATCCATAAGAGCTAAACTTCCGCCGCATACTGATGCCATAGATGACGAACCTGAGAGTACATATACATATAATACTGAATTAACATTTTCTTAATATTTTTTAATTACCATTTGATTCTAAAACTTCGCTTGTCAATCTTATCGTAAAAGGATAGTCTTCCGGAAGTACAGCATTTAATCCTTTTTCTGCCAAAGCTCCGTGTCCCATTTCTCGTCTATTAACAGGCCCAGCCCGCCCAGTCTCATTGGTAGCATACGGTGGAAACTCATAATGCAAGAAAAAATTCTTTTCTTTGATACCACTGGATAGCATAGACACAGTATCCAATTTTAAAGCACTGTCAGGTGAATCTAAAGTGACAGTGCAGAGAACCTGAGTTTGACCTCTTTGAAACAATGCTGAGCCATGAAGTGGTTTAAATAAGTCAACCTGACAACTTATGTCTCTTAAGTCAGTTAATTTTCTGCCATCACACCTGTAAGAAAATAACATCATTTAGTAAAATAAACTAAAAATTAGTCTAAATATATCAAATGATTAAATGATGTTCAAAAATTAATGATACCTACCTACAGTCATTTTCAAATATGAGAGATCGGAATATATTCTTACTTATATTTGCAAAAGCTTGTGTAGCTAGTGACATATCTAACTCAGGATTATTATTCTTCATGTCTGTTAAAACTTTATTTCTAAGATTGTTCACTGCATTGTCTCTTCCTAATTTATCATAATTGTAATTTGTAAATATTTCACGCAGCGTAGATTCAGACTGAGACTTTATTGCTTCTACAATATCTGGTGAAAGTTCTACTGGTGGTTCCACTGATCTTTTAGTTTTACCAAATGTTTTTTGCAGATTCTGAATACCTTGAATAATACTTTGACACTCTTTCACTCCGCATTTTAAGGATTTCATTAGATCCTGAAGCAGTATGTTATTGGCAGATCCTTCAAGCATGACAATCAAATTTTGATGAGCCGCAGTCACTATAAGATTTAAAGAACTTTGCTGCAATTCATAGCGAGTGGGATTGATTAAAACTTCATTATCAACAAAACCAACCCTGACAGCACCAACTGGTCCATTCCATGGAATATCGGATACAGCCAATGCCGCAGAAGCACCATTTATGGATAATATATCTGGATCATTGTTTCCGTCCAGTGCTAGAGTATTGCACATTATCTGTGTTTCGTAATTGTATTTGGGAGGAAATAATGGACGCAGAGATCTGTCGATTAATCGACTAGTTAAAATTTCGCGCTCTGTACGTCCCAATTCTCTTCTATAAAAATTTGTTGGAATACGGCCAGCTGCAGCTGCTTTCTGTTTATAATCAACTGTCAAGGGCATAAAAGACGTTGATCCTTTCGGTTGAGTCTCGCTCACTGTCGTTACCATAACCGAGGTGTCGCCGAACGTTGCCACTGCCGAGCCATCAGCCATTTTAGCGAGCTTTCCAGTTGAAAACTTCATCGTTTTTCTGCAACAAAGACCGATGCATCAACTTGCGCCCAAACGTCGAAAACAAATGCGAAGAAACTTTACAATGCTTCAATCAATATTAGAATCAAAAGACAAAGGCTGGTGTTTATCATAAAATAAAAATCATTGCGAAACATTATTTGCACCGGCAAATAACAAAGGCCAAACGATAATAAAAAAGGAGAAAGTGCAGGTTATGTAAAACACGCGAGCTTGACTTACCCATTGGAGAGCTTGACGAGCGTCTCGGGATGACCAGCCGAAGCCGTCTCCGAGTGCATTTGCACGCTCGGCACATTGTTCAGCTCCGACTTTCGCCTACCGCCAGGTAGAACGAATTTGTTCCTTCGTAGTAACCTTATCGTCGCCATGCTCGAGCAAACTGTATGTATGAATATTTCGAGTCGCGCCGGCTAGCAGAAGTCGCGCGCGGCCACATGTGCGCTTTTCAGAGCTGCCATCTTTTCCACACTGCATTCTTACGCTTTGTTGCAATAGATGTTCGTTTTTTCTTCTAAATTTTTTCATTATTTTGTTTTTTGTTGTTTAACACTTGGTTGTTTTTGCATTATTAGTAATTTCGGTGCTTTTACAGTGCCGTAGTTGATTTTTTTTTCAATATAAAATAAATGTGGTCTTAGATTGGCAACCGTGCTGATGTTGATTAGAATAGCAGACGGACTATAGACGGATTGCATAAATAAAGAAAAATTATATTTTAATTGTTTAACAATGACTTATCGAAGGAAATAAACATAGTGTGTTAATCAAAGAATCTGATTAGAATATTAATTGTACGAAGTGATAAAGCTCAAAGGTGAGCTTGAAGCTCATTTTTCAATTTTTATTCAATATCATAACCTCTTAGCTTTATTGAACTGTTTAACAATTAACCGTGATTATTTTAGACGAAAATGACGTTACGATTCAGTCGATTTTTACTGAATGGCATAGGAAAAAAGCAATTTCACACGACAAAATGCACGTCGCTATTTTACGAACCTCCTGACAAGGGCGGTATGAGATTGAAGTCGGAAGATGAAGAAGAATGGGAAAAATTGTCCTGGAAGGAGAAAATAAAGTTGGAGTTGCAGCTTTGTAAAGAAGGCCTTCAAGATTATTACAAGACTTCAACAGACAACGCGAGGGAAGGAATAAAGGCACATTTATACGAACATCAAGTTGAAGTTGTACACAGATTTACGGGAGACAAGGAGGAGTTGAAAAAATGGGTTATATCAACAGACAAAGATTACAACCAGGGATTTTCCACCGCACAGTAAGTATACTAAAAAAAACTTTTGCAATGAACATTTCATGAAATATGCATTTATGTATGATATTAAACCAGTAGCAATAGTTATTTTTGTACTTGAATACAATTTTAAACAAATCTATATTTACAGATTGGATCTGACTAGAGATTCTAAAGGTGTATTTTATGGATTTTTAGATACAAAACTTCCACCTGATGGTAAAATGAAAAATACAGGTTTTGTCAATTTAAAGCATGTACCATATGTTGGCTCGTTCCATAATACAAAACCATATGAATGGGGACCTTATACACATTTAGTATTTCGTATAAGAGGTGATGGACGTGTGTATTCAGTTAATTTACATCTTAATACAGTATTTGATGTCACTTCTTATGACACATACCATTACTTCATTTGGACCAGAGGTGGTCCATACTGGCAATATATTAGAATACCTTTCTCTAAGTTTTTCTTTGCATACAAAGGAAGACTACAAGCGTGGAATAAACCTTTGCCTCCAGATTTAGTGAATGCTGTAAGTTTTACCTTAGCTGATAAAATCACTGGACCTTTTAAATTGGAGATTGATTACATTGGAATAGAATATGATCCATCTCATATAGAGGAATCAGCTTACGAAACATATGATTGGGGTGATCATAAATTTTGGTAAAAAAAATTTAAAAGATAAAATTTATGTAAATATGAAACAATTAATTATTAATAGTTTTGAAACAAATTTAATAAATATGTACATAGCAAAATTAGTTTTTTACAATTATTTCTCAACTTTACAAGAAGATTGTCTTTGACCATTATGCTTTTTTGAGAGCATTTTGTATGTATCCTTTGACACTAGGTAACTGAAA
>JAPYYQ010001717.1:0-30293 GCA_030522585.1 Anagyrus pseudococci
AAAAGTTACGATTTCATGATGGTAAGAATGTATATATAATTATAATACGGGCTATTATACTGATTAAAAAATGGTATCAGGCTATTGTATTTATAGATATGTTAATAAAAAAAACCGATTTTGAGTTGATATAATGTTTTTTTATTAGTTTTATAAAAAAAAGTAGTTTATCTATACCGGGCAAGACGGCCCGGGCAAAACGGACACCCTGTGAATTACGAAAAATAATGTTTATTTTTTTTATTTTTTATATTTTTTGGCAAAAATTAATTTGTTTATTAATTTCTTGGTTCTACAAAATTCATTATGTTTAGAAATATGAATATTATCATAAAAGCTTTATTATACCATTTTTATCGATTTTACCCAGGGGTGTCCGTTTTGCCCGGCGATTTTTCAAGACCAAAAAAAAACAAGTTAAGAAAAGATTTTTTTTATATGTTTAAAAAATAATTCGTTGGTTTTGCGGTACCCATTTGTTAGTTTTGAGGTTACACTTTAAGAAAAAAATTTAATTGCTTGTATTTTTCAAGGTTATGTCTATTTTTTATTAATTTTTCCTTAAGGTGTCCGTTATGCCCGACCTTCCCCTATATGTAAAACTTGGTTAAATTATTTTTATAGGTAAACCATGAAATTGACTTGTCCAAGATTTAAAGGAAATTCAAAGTGATGATGCGACTACAAAACGAATTACGTTGTTATTGTGAACAACTGCAAGGAGTCAACAGTCATTTACTACAGGTCATTCGTTGAATGACTCCTTACATACTTGGCCATAATAGATTTTTAACCACCAAGTCGTTATCCAAGTTTGATTGGATTGATCAAATAACTGAATAATGATAATAAATTTATCGGACATTATGTCGCACAAAACTTTTGTTACCCCAACAATCACGAAAATAACTCTAATTTCAACAACTAACGGTAAAATCATTTTCAATAACTTAATTCGCCTTTTTCATCATGATCATTGTCAATCCATTAAATTGTACAAACATATCGGCTCTTATACGATTCCTATAATTCCTCCTTTATTACAAGGAAATGGTAATGTCTCTATAAAACTTTTTTTAACTGGCGTGTTCTTCTTGCGTCTTTTGCAACTAGCCTATGCTTCTGTAACGTTTTCCAACTTTATTGAAATTCTTACTTGCAAACTTTCTTTTAATTACGTTTTAATTACTCAGCGATTCCCGTCAAACGCGAAATCGTATATATTTAAAGTATCGAGTTCACCGCGCGAACTCGTCGTAGCCGTCTTCTTCTTCTTCTTCTTTTATTTTTGCGCTCGCGCCCGAGGAACAATTATTTCTCCGGGCAATTACGAGGAATTGCACTAATCAAACGTGTTTTTTCGCAATAACAGTAATTCGAACAATCGATTCTACCGACTCATAACTCGTGTGTAACCAAGTAAACGGACTCGCGGGCTTTCCCACTCTACTGACTGTCTTAACTTTTTTTCTCTCTCTCTCCCGTGCCCCTATTTTAATTGTTAGCTCCGGCTGTAGTTGATTAAACATTCATTTGCCCTGGTAGAAATGAATCTCATAAAAATGGACAGATATACAAAAAATAGATAAAACAAATATCTAAATTTTAAGCATTAAGGAAACGATTTTTCTCATCAAATTCATCCATTTTATAGATACAATTTAAACGCTTAACTTTGAGATAAAAATGATTCTAAAAAATAACTATTTTTTAAATAATAAAAATAGATTTTACATAACCTAACTTTTCCATAACTCTAAACATTCGTTTTTAAGCTTATACTTTGTAATTTAATTCATTTTTCATCAATTCAATCATGTTTTGAAGCAGTGATGCATTTTATTGAGTTATTTTTGTTTTTGCCTTTACCCATTTTTAATGTCGAAAAATTATCTATTTTTTAGATTGAGAATTTTTCTATTTATTCCTATTTTTTAATACGAAAAATGGTGGATTTTGATGAGAAAAATCATTTCATAAATGGGAGAAGAATGTATCTATAAAACGTCCATTTCTATTTAAATTATACATTTTTTAGTTAATAAATGGTTTTAATTTCTATCAGGGTAATGTTATTTCAATAATTAAACATTTATTTGTTCTCTCTTTCTCTCTCTCCCTCTCTCTATCTCTCTCTTATCACAGTCGCATCGAAATAAAATCATTTTCCAAACAGTTTGACAACAAACATAATAAACATAATTTTCCCAGCTAAACAGAGGTGCGACAAGTCAGCAAGTGCGCAACTAGTATCGCTACTGTCAACACAGGCATTGATTTACGAAGAGACGCGTCGTTCGCTATCCCCGATATATTTAAACAGAGGCCTGACAAGTCTCTCCCTACTTGGACTAGATTTATGGAGTGTGCGTTGAGCACTCGCAGACTCAATAACTCCTCCAAGCAAGCGAGCGTATCTGTATTTTGTGCTTCCTTTCATTGACTTCTTTTTTTCCGGAGCTTTATCGTCAAGACTGCCGAGCGACCAACCCGGCGCAACATTCGTTCCGCTCTTCTTCGGGGAAAATCTGTAAACTCGCGAGACTCACTCCGTCCACTTTATTTTATTCCTTCCTCCGGCGCGTCTTTTTATCTCATCAACAGCTCCCGACATCCGTCTCTATTCCCAACACTCTTTTTCTCAACATAATAAAAAGTTCTTGCTTGGAAAGCCCTTGAATTGTAAAATATTTTAAAGAAACTAATAATAAATAATCGATGGAAAATGCGAGAAAATGATTAAAAGCAACAGCAAGTGAAGCGACCATCGGAGCGACAGGCTACTAACCCTAGCCCTAGATAACCATTATAGTAAACACACTCGTCAATACTCAGGATCCATAGAGCAACGAAATGAAATGTTTCACGTCACGCTTACAACAACGCGATAGCCACATGCAGAGTAAAACGAACTCGCGTAAATGTCAAAAGTTATACGAATACATAGCGCACCGTTCAACGATAAGATTTTTCGCGAGTCATTAGTCCTCTCTCCCTCTCACCCTCTCCGGCCAGACACGTGGCTATAGGCACAGCTGTAGCTATAGCATAGGGGAGTCGTTCGCAATGACACGATAATAGCGATAATTGCGCTGAGCGGGAGTCGAGCGCGTTAGTCGCTGGGCCTCATGAGCGACAATTAGCAGCTCTCTAACTATCTCTGCCTCATCCCCCCCGCTCTGTCGCCCCTACAGGCATTGCGATTCGCGGATAATGCATACGGCTACTAATTGTCGGGAAATTGCCGGTTGTCGCACGCCTATGCGCCATAGCGAAAAACGCGCCGGGAAAACTCGAGCGCGCACGCGAATGTTTTTACTCGAACCCGCGTACCGCATCCTCGGCCCACCACGCACGTTCTGCTCTCTCTCTCTCTCTCTCTCTCTCTCTCTCTCTCTCTCTTTTTATCTCAACCCTACAGCTGCAAAAAAACATTCCGAGGAAGAATTTCCCTATATGAACATCGGGCCCCGATGGATCGCGCTCGGGCTAATTGTAGACCGCGGATTATTTGTGTCAGGATTTCTTGCTTTGATATGCGTGCGCTTATTTATATCGAGGCTGTTGGTATTGCCAGGCCCCAAGATACCTCCACTAAGTACAGTACGTTTCTTTCTTTCCTTTTTCTTTTTTTCTTTCGTTTCTTTTTTCGAAATATATAATCGGCGCAAATTTTTTGCCCTGTAATTCATCTTTACGTCGAGAATTATCACTTTTTGCCGGATCCATTTGAATTGCAAATACGATGCGCTCCACAACGTACTCGTATATCATTTTTTATTATTAATAAACATCTTTTTACCGATCTAAGGGGATTTATCGAATTTGACTGTCACGATATTGATTATAATGTTTATGAAATCTCGTTTTAATTTGATTTACTTAAATGTTGCAATTTTAGGAAAGGCTATAAATAAGCATTGAAATTAATAAGATTTGAAAAAGAAACAAATTGCTCCGCAAAGACGATGGTTAATAGAAAACAAGAGTAAGCACGTGTGCTTAGCGCTTCCCTCGGTATTCCATGACTGCTTGAACTTTTAAAATTCCCAGCAACAATGTTCACCTGAAAATTATACGAAAAAGCATATTTGTAAGCAAGATTTCGCAGAGATTATCGAAAATTATTGAGTATTAAGGCCGGCGGCGTCGATTCAAGTGAGAGAGAGAGAGAGAGAGAGAGAAGCTCGAGTGGCAAGGAAGTCAGTTTCAGGGGCACGTTTCACGGGGGCCGTAGAGATCATTACTTAATTTTCGTATAAAATGTACATAAATTGCCGGACAATATCCACATAATTACGCGAAAGCGCGTGTACGGTTAAATACCCTCGTCTGCATAATTCGCGCGCAATAAGAACCGGCCCAGCGCGTGCGATGATTAATTTCTCGATCACAGCGCTTTATCCAGCTTCGGAGGGATGAAGGAGCTTGTGTGAAGATAGGTAGGGCGAGCAGCATCTTCAGATCGTCACCCATCGACACATCGGACCCAGCCGATTGACGCCTCAAAAATCCGCAACTTTTCGTCAGACGAGTGAGCGAGCGAGATAGAGAGCCGGCATTGCGAAATGACGTGCAAACTCGAGCGACGCCCTCGACCGCCCCCCGGCGGTTTCGTAATCACTATAATTACGCATCGAGCCCTTATATTAATATCCTCCGGCACTTGCTTTCTCTCTCTCTCTCTCTCTCTCTCTCTCTCTCTCTTATTCTCCTTTGCTTTTCTTATTCACACATGCGCGACTTCTTCCTTCCTATTTTCGCGCGCCACCTTCCAATTACCCGTGTGTTTCGGATGTACTTTTCTCGAAGCAATTGCCATCCTTGCTGGCCTAACCCAGCCACCCCTCTCCCCTACACTTGCTTCTTTTTCGGGGTCAGTGTGCAGTTCGAACGCCTATGCTTTCTTGATCATGTTTACGGAAATGGCTCGCGTGGCTAGCTTTCAACTTCTATATACTTTGCCATTGACTTTGATTATCTGTAGCTTGGCTTGCTAGAGCTTGCTTTTTTTAATCTTTACTTTTATTTTCTCATTCTTTTCTTCATTTTTTTGAAAATCATGAAATTTTATAAGGTACCAAGTTAAATTTTTGGTGAAACATATATTATGTTGTAGTTTTAGTGAGAATTTTGGCAGAATTATAAATTGTGTCCAACGAATCTTTTATTTACAGAATAAAGTTTAATTTTTAAGATTGTTTTTGTAAAATTTGTTTGTGTGAATTTATACAAAAATTTATTTTTGTATAAATTCACACAAACTCCTGCAAAAATTAATAAATAAAATAATTTTTGTGATTTTTCATTAAATTTGAGATATTTGATAATTTTTGTATGATAGTTACATATAAAAATGGATGAGGTAAATGTATGTTGAAGAGAAATTTAAATCCAAACGGTGTCATCGCGATATGATTTCAAGTAATGTGATTCTCCTTTCACTACTCAAAGTATAGTATCTCTAACAAACTGTAAAAAGGACATTACATAATAGCATTTGTTTGACTCTCGACTTTCTTATGATGCTTATGACCTTATGACTAAAGTGTTTGCTAACTCAACTTCATATGTTATTACTCGGTTAATTTAGAAAGTGCAATAAAGTAATTGCAATAATTTAATAATTTACGACTATTAATATCATTCTAAGTTAGCGTTAAAGTAAACATGTATGAAACAATTAATTTTTTCAATAAACTAGTTTCAATAAAATAATTATAAATCATCGTGAATTACCACCGATTACATTGAGAATATGCGCTATAAAATAACTAGGCCATCAAGCACGAGAATGTAGCAAGATTTATTACAAACGATAGTGTAGGCCAACACATAGACACACTGCTACTTCAATCTTATCAATGTCATTATAACGTACGATGTGTCCTATAGCCAAACACCTAAAAAAGTCATCATCCACATATAAATTCATCCCATATATAAATTAGGATTTTCTCTCTCTCTCTCCACCTGCCCAGCCATACACACACACACGCGCGCGCGCGCACATGCACACGCACGCACACTAGGCAGACGCGTTCCCAACAAGATATACATAAGAACCAACACTCAAAAAGAAAACAAACACGCGAATAAAGAATGCGTCTTTATTTCGGCTGTCAGGACACCTCTCTATTTCCATGAATTTTATTCGTTTCAATTCCTATACGAATTGCAAATTCTTTCCGCAGTCGTGGCTAGCCACGCCACACGTACAGCGAAGCACTGCCAAACTCTATAGCTCTGTCCCAGATAAAATCAGAGTTAAAAAAACAGCGATGGCTAGAAGACTATCTGTGTGCGTGCGGGCGGGCTTGCATGTATGTATCTACTGCGCGTGTGGTAGAGAGGGGGATTAAAGAGACGAGACAGAAAGAGTATCGGCATTTTGCGAAGCAGAAGGGTTGAATGCCGTTGTCGCGAGGCTCACGCAGGCTCGTCGTGCTAGTCCCAATTGCCAATCGGACAAATTGGATTTTCTCGCCTAGAGAGAGAGAGAGAGAGAGAGAGAGAAAGCATGCTAACCAAGTGCTGCCTGAGAATGACTCGTCTGTATATTAACCGCGGCTCGACAGGAGATGAACAATTAACGCGGGGGCAGGGCCCGGTCACGCCCAGGACGCCGTCGTCGCCGGGACGATGATCACTCGTGTGGCCTTTGGCATGGCTAGGTGAAGGTATAGCGCGCCTCCCAGATGTAGCACGAGGATATGAAACTTTGGCGCGCACTCCTTCTGTGAGGCTTTTTTTTTGGAAATGACTCGTGCGACCAGTGTCGCTCGTTCCTGCTGCTTTTAACCCCCTCAATATCGCCCCCGGCTCAACGGGCCTCGGTGATTAACGAGCTCTTCTCCGAAAGACTGGAAAATTTTTGGATAATACCAACGGCCAAATGAACTGTTTAATCACCTTCTTTTCTTTATCATTCTCAAATTTTTTTCTTTTTTTAACAAGCCACGTATGTTACGGCTCTGGTTAATGTTGTGGTTTATTGGACTGGAGGCAATGTAATTACGACGCGTGACGGAAATAGACACCGATGGGGGAAAGGGTTTTCGAAAATTATGGGGAGTGCACAATGTGGTTTAGTTTCTGAGGACGCCTGTAATTTCTATAATTAAATTATTTTTCATTAGAAAATTGTTCGTTTTTGACGTTCTTTTATTGTGTTATATTTTTTGTTTTTTATTGTTTTTTTGAAATTCCAACATGGAACGGGCCGCGCGTGACACGCACTTCCTGGTCACGGTATGATAGAACGCTGGTGTTCACAATTGTGTGGAAAATTGATGAACGAAGCTGGGGTTAAGTATATAGCAGGAGGTTTGTCGAGCGAGCGAGCCGTTAATTTGCGGATCATCGGCGTTCGTTGGCGCGACGAGCGTTTAAAACTGTATTTACGTTTATTCGAAGCCTATGCTACGAATAACCTAGAATATATGCCTAGTCTGTAATCAAAACAAGCGCGGAGAGATAATTGGGTGAGAGAGAAAGAGAGAGAGAGAAAAAGTGGCAATACCTCCAAAAACTCGCTGTCGGCCGGCTGCTGATGGATTTGCTGATGCATCGGCTGATGGACGTTCATGGCACTTTGCGGATGCATCGTCTGCGGATATTGATAGGCGCAATTCATCTTGTTGGCCAGTGCACTACTTGGCGGGACACGTTGCGGCCGCCGCAACAATACCGAATGAAAGCCGCACAGCCCGGCGCGCCCAATCGTCAATGATCGGATTCTATCTCGACTCGGCCAGTCCTTTAAACTCGCACCGCTACAGCCGTGTATCACCGACAGCTCAACGCTATCACAGTCGTCTCGGCAAGTTCCATGATCGCTCTCGGGGCTTACCTGAGGCGGCCTCGGCAGCAAGCATACAGCAAGCACCGAGAGAAATCGAGAAACAGCTCCAGCAGCAGCGCTCTCGTGATGTATCAACAAGTGCCCAAGAGATCAGAGAGAGAGAGAGAGAGAGAGAGAGAGAGAGGGAGGGGGAGGGAGAAAGTCGTTGCTCGTCGTTCGGCTGCAGCCGAGGATGCGCGCGCGTGCCGAGAGAGCGCGATCTACACACTAACTGATCTCTGCCCCGTCCGGCACGCGCTCTCCTGCTAAGCCCTGATCTCTCTAACTCTCTCACTCTCAGCGTAGGAGTAACAATTAAGAGAAAGATAGAGAGAAAGAGAGGCGAAAACGATGCGGCTCTCTAGGGCCGACAATTATAACTGAGCTGCCCCTTTTTCGACGATCCTCCAGCTCTCCCGGCCGCGGAGGCGGATCTCCCTGAGCCGGAGCTCTCCTCTCCGTGTGTGCGTAACGCTGCTGCCTCTCTCTTTCTCTTTTTCTCCCTCCGATCACGCGTATGCGTGCTCGAGCACACCTCTATATGCCAGGGGCCACTTTCATCTCTCTCTCTCTCTCTCTCTCTCTCTCTCTCTCTCTCTCTCTCTCTCTCTCTCTCTCTCTCTCGTGTTTTATTCCTCTCGCTCGGCTCGGCGTCGGTTTCTAACACGCGTACCTGTGTATGTGCCGCGCTTGATCAGCGACGTGGCTCTGTGTGTATGTACACACGATACTCGTATAGGGACGTGTTCGTCGCCGCCGCCGTCGCTGGTGGGGCTGTATACCTCAGGAAGAGGCCAGCGAGCCCGCCTTTGGTATTCCCTCTCGCTCCCACTTGCTCTCATCGAGATAGCTTTGTCTTTGTCCTGAAGACGGAGAAAGAGAAAGAGAGAGAGAGAGAAAGAAAGAGAGAGAGAGGGGGATGAAGGAGAGAGGGAGAACGACGAGAAGAATAAGCTCGAGTGAGAGAGAAAGAGAGAAAGGTGCGATCTCGGCTAATCCCGCATGTTCAACCCCCTCGTGTGTGTAAATGTGCTCGGTTTCCTCCTCCCCCGCCCCGCACCCTCGCTCTCTTTCGCACAGGCACGCGTGTGTGAGCTCGGCCCTCCCGCCCCCGTTCCCCTTCTCCTTTACCATACTAGAAATGCTCCTTTGCTCCTTTCGCCTCCACCACCACCATCGCCACCACTAGCCCGCGACTCTTCGTGGCCAATTAAAACCTGCCACGGATCACGTGGTCTTCTCTCTCGCTACTCTCTGGCTCTCCTCTACATACTATCTCTTTCTTACTCACTCACTCGCCTCATCCGCTTGCAGCAGCTGGATTTATTCGTGAAAGCACCACCTCTTTTCTCCTTCCTCCGTACCCCCCATCCCCCACCCCCTGCCCCTCTTTTACGTTACTTACCCAGGATTCGTAGAGAGAGAGAGAGAGAGAGAGAGAGAGAGAGAGAGAGAAAAGAGAATACCTTACGCTCTTCTACTTTCTTGCTCTCTTCCTTTTGCTCATCGTCTTGAAAGCTTGTTTTCTGTTTATTTGTTTTTCTGCAAGCAACGGCAGCCTCGGCCTGGCGCAAACGGGTGCGGAGACGCGTGGGAGAGCAGATCGATTAGAATTTGGGTTGGGAACGGGGAGGGAAGAAGGATGAGAAGAGGGACAGGGGCTATGGAAGGGGGAAGAAGGCTTGATTAAAACGAGCGAATTGTTTTTGTTGCGATCGGTAAACACACAGCAGAAGCGAGTAGGGGGATAGCGGAGGGGGAAAAAAGATCGCTTATGCGGACGATGCGGCTGAGGCTGGCTATGCCAGGGAACTTATATTCGCTGCGTTAGCTTGATGTATTCATCAATTTGCTCGGGTAGCTTAACACCGCTGTTTGTCTGTTAACAACGCAGCTACGGCAATTTTGCCGAGCTTTTTACCCTGAGCTAAAACTCTTTGATTTATTCCCCGGGTATTTTACGTGTTATTTTGCCCCTTGTTTGTTTAGTCAAAAGACGGGCGAGTTGTAAACGCAGAAGAGCCGTTGGTCTTTCCTTCGGGCAGACGTTGCCAGGATGAATGAAATCGAGCTGTAGCGGGCCAGAGGGCTGTGGCGGTCGGCAAGAGAGTAGAGGGGGGTCGGAAAAAATCCAACTGGGCAGAGAGGGTAACACGAGACAGTGGGAACCACATGCGTCATGTCCATTGAGCGGCAGGCCGATTCATTCAGTCATTCATGCGCGATCTCGGCCGCGCGCCCTCCCGAGTCGAGATTGCCTTGATGCTGGGAGGAGAGGGAAAGGATGTGCCTTCCTATTTACCTATCGTCGGCGGGTATCGTTCGCATAAAGAGAAACAAGCGTCGGCGGAAGGAGGCAAAAAAGAAACAAGAAAACTCCCATCTTCAGCCGACGGGATTCTCTGCAAGAATGATCGACGGAGTAGAATCAAGGCTGTAGAGCTCTATCTCTCTCGATTATCCATTCAGGCGCCGTGACCGTAATCGCGATGCTCATCATCGTCGGCAGTATCGGATAATGGAGTATGAAATTACCTAAATAGAAAGAAACTTAGACTAGCCGCGAAAAAACGTTCTGGGATTACGCAATTTACTTACATCCTTACGTACGCATACCCACTTAAGCCCACATATACACTCCTTTTCTCTCCCTCTTTCATGGCTCGATCTGCAGAAGGAATATATTTTGCCGCGAGGAGCGCAATCTACTTAAAAAGACTCTAATGGAACTATACGATGGACGTTCAAGTAGAATCTACGTATGCACGCTCGTTATAAGCTCTGAGCATCATCTTTTCTACTGCTTTTCTCTTTCTTTTTTCCAGCTCGTATCGAATACCATTAATCCTCCCGCTCCAAAGCTCACCACAACGAAACATTTAAACAATCAGCACCTGCCGATCGATGATCGATCTTTTAATAATCGTCTCTTCACATTTTTTTCCTCTCATCACTTGTGTATTGTTTTTTTTTTGTCTATTGGCCAATCGGAAAACGATCAAGCTCGCGCGCGCGCGCGCACGCGAGAGAGAGAGAGAGGGATCGTTGATCCTCCGAACAAATCACTCGCGGTCAATCCTAGCAGTTCCCGATCGACGGCGTAATAATCGTGGCTGGCTGCTGTTATTTTTTCCTCTCGGGCTATCGCGTGCAAACGAGGTATTTATTATATACATCGAACGGAAAGGAGCTTATGTCGATTCGGATTGTGCCTAGCGCACCTGACCAATCGACACGTTTGTCTCTCAGGCCTAA
Organism: Anagyrus pseudococci; assembly: GCA_030522585.1. NCBI lineage: Eukaryota > Metazoa > Arthropoda > Insecta > Hymenoptera > Encyrtidae > Anagyrus > Anagyrus pseudococci. The sequence goes on from JAPYYQ010001717.1 coordinate 11,099, forward strand.
CGGCGATGCATCACTGGCTTCTCTCGTGCTAAGCTGATCCGTAATTCACTCGGCTGCTGATTAACTAGAGCCCGCCGTCGCTAGTAAGTTCGTTTGCTGAGACAAATAGGTTGCACGGCTATGCTTTGCGCTCTCTCATTCTATCGCGAGCGATGGATATCTACATCCGGCCAGATGCTGGGCTAGCCCGGCCTACTGGCGCTTAACGCACCGCGACCGATTGGCTTTTCCGAAAAGTCAAGAGCTACCAGAAGAGCTCAACGTCTGGATGATTGATTCGCTGCGAGAATAACGTCCTGTCCTCCTCCTCCTCCTCCTCACCGCCGCTTATTTTTTGTTAATCTCTAAGCCGAAGCTGCGAGTATATTTAACAAAGATTTTCAACTTTGTTTTTTTCTCATGATTGGTCAATCAAATCGCGCTAGAAAGTTCGAATGGGAGATGTTGTTTTTTTTTCATCGGCTGTATTACAAAGGATGTAAGAGTGAACGTCACCGGTAGTTTTGTAAAATAGCACACAAGAGAAACAGCTTAACTAATCGACACTTGTCTAGCCTGAGAATTATCCTAATCGTGAGACAAAGTCACCCGTGTCATATCCCACTTGTAAATTCCAAACTTTTAAATTTTACTATACTGTATCCTTAAATTTTAATATACTGGATTCTAATTTTTACTATAGGGAAGGACGGGGCGAGTCGGCCGATTTTTTACTTTTTATTTAATTTATAAAAATCTATTAGAGCTAAAATTTTTTAAAAAATACCATTAGTTGCTGACATATCCAGAGTATATACTAAATTTTTTCTGACCTAAAAAAATTGTTTTATAATGATTATTAATAATTATTTAACACTATCTTTTTCGGATGACTCGCCCCAAGTGTGGGGTGAGTGTGCCAACCATGTAGGGCGAGTGTGCCGTCTCTCTTTCTGCATCCACTAAAGAGGACATGGAAAGAACGAAAAGAGTTAGCGTTTGGACGCGGCCTGAATAGAAAGAGACTGAGTTGGATTCGAACGAGTCGCCCTCTGAACGGCGGAACGCGCACGGCGCTGTGGCCGACGGCCGACGGCTAGGGTAGGACGGAGGACTAAGAGTAAGAGAGACGGAGAAAAAGGGAGAAGAGAAGAATAGCCTCCCCCGAGCGCACGGCGACGTCGGCGGCGCCCAAGCCTGCAATTAAAACTCCTTCACTCTTTCTCTCTCTCTCTTCTTATTCTCTTACTGCGATTCCCACATACTCCTACAAGGGTTGCCGCTCAAACCCTATTCCTCCTTCCTTTCCCCTCCGCCCCTTACACTCTCTCTTTCTCTATCCCTCTTACCGTAGCTTCATTCTAATCGACTCCTTCACCTCTCGCGGACCGTAAAACGCCACGTTGTAAATCAATGTTTGCCATATTTTTCTGTGGCTAAGAAGTGTACATGTGGTTAAGAAGTGTATATGCGCCCAGCCCCCGCCTGTCCTTCCTTTCTCTCACTCTCTATCTCCCTCTGGTGGAAAGAGGAACGAAAAGAGATAGAAAACAGTTTGGCGATACGTGTATGCGATGAGTCGTCGTCGTCGTTGTTGTTTTCGTTGGTTTTTTTCCTCTCCGTAAGTTCAAATTAAAACTTGTTTTACTCTCATTTTATTTGCGTCGTGTAATTGCTCGCGCTGAATTTATTTTATTCGTATACTATGAGTGTTTGTTGCTGTTAATGTTCGTGTGCCTGTTCTTCATTTTATCTTATAGACAGACATGGGCTACAAGTGTGCGCACCTACGGGGGTACCTAACTTGTATTCGGACATATTACTCTTGATCAGCTATTTATTTCATCAATACGCTTGATCGTTAATCAACAGATAATAATTTCCAGATTTCAGAAAAAAGAAAAAGAAATCTACAGTGTATCGACGGATAGAAAAGAAAAAGAAGAAAAGTCTTACCGCCAAGTATTTAGACTGTTTTCCTGGACATGTAGAAATGGCCATGTTTGCAATTAAAGAGGCTAATTTCAGTAATATCACACAAGTCTCGCGAGCTAACCAGCAACAATGTATGAAAAGGTCTTCAAGCAGGCAAACAGCGTGGCTCTTCTCCAAGCCGAGTAATCGCGGCAAAATGTGAAGCACGCCAAATGAGAAAGCGGTTTCTCTCGCTCGATGCATCATCCAGTAGCATTAAAAGAGGGTGGAGAGCGAGCGGAGAGAGGATTTGTCGGATCGAAAGCGTAGCGTGTGGCAGTAGAGAATCGATCGTGGCGCAACGACGACGCGAATCTAGGCTCCCGGCGGGGCCGGTATTTAGGAATCCGGTGGCAGTGGCATTGACGATCTTCCAAGCATCGCACCCTTACATTACGCCTGCCCGTCGCCGCGGCCCTCTGGCCTGTGTATAATCACGATGATTCTGGAGCTCGGTAGAAGCGCTCCAGGACACTGGTATCATCTCGTCACGGAAGTCAGCCCCGGGCTCTGGGCTATGGGGGTCTCACCGGCACACTCGCCTTGGCCCCCGAAAAACTAGCAGGACGACCAACTCCTCGCCATGTTTATGGACTTATCAATCATGCGGTAGCTCTCTCCCTCCCTCTCTTTTTCCCTTTAACTGGCTTTAAGCAGCGTCGGGCTGAGATAGAGAGAGAGAGAGAGAGAGAGAGAGAGAGAGAGAGAAGGCTTGTGGCGCCCTCGGGTCGATTGGGGCCTCGCCGGAGTCTCTGTTATTAGTAGCGATTAAAAGATTCCTGTGCGCGCGAGAGCGTGTTAAGCCAACGACTTTCGACTATTCGCTTTGTTGACAAGATTTACACCGGCCAAACGCTAGAACTTTATACAGGGTGCGCAGCCGAGTCTACATCTGCTGGCGCATGGAAACTTGTAGTGCGGAAATGCCCGAGTTTTGTCCAACACAATCGACGCAGGTCTGATTATAGGCGAACCCCTTGATTCCGTTCTTCTTCCTCCCTGCTTTTTCGTCCTTTTGCCTGTGTTGTTGCGTTTTTATTTCTGGCATCGTTGAGTATATTATAAGGACGCGCCGGCAAGATAATTAATTCGCGCAAGTAGACGTAACAGACGAGAGTGTGCGCGGCTCGTGAATAATGAGAGCCCCTACGGGAGGGAGAGCGTTTATCGGGGCGTGCGTACACGTGCACGAATGTCTTTGTCATAATCATAACGGCAATTATGTAAAATAGAGAAAGAATTAATGGCGTAATTGTAAGGCTTCGCGGACTTGTCCGTATACGCTTGTGTGAAATATAACTTTCGAAAGCTTTTACGAGTAGCGCATATACGCGTACGGCGCTTAAAATATAATGTTCAATCGAACTTGTTGCAAGCGCGATTTGTATCAATTGCCACGGCGTTCAACTGACCGTACATACATATACCTCCAGCTGTTCTGTTTAATTAATCCTCCATTCCAATGCAAGCGGCTCCTCCTCATTACCCCCCCCCCTCCTCAAAATCTCAATAAACGTAAAAAATTGTTCAATCCTGCAGTTGCATTGATTTCATATAAATAATAGGCTGATTCGTCAGGACACTTTCTGGACACTGTCAATGCCTTAGATATTCTTTGCAATGACACTTAATACGCGCACTTTAAGGGTGAATTATATTTATCATGTAGAATGCACCTTCAATTAATGTGCTGCGAATTAAAGTTTTTGTTTGTTCAACCTCCCTTCGCCTATCTGTGTAGCTACACGGCCCCTTGTTCAAGTTTATACACAAGTTAAAGCGCGCTTAATGCTCTCGGGTAGTTGGAGAATGTTCGAGGAGCGACCAGAGCTAAGTACGGATACCTTATACATGCGCCTCATGCTTTTACGCACTTGTGTAATGGATATTATACGAGGTATATGCACATGCCTCTACTCTCTGTCTACATGGCAGTTTCAGCCCACCATGTCCGATTCGTCCATCTCGGAAAAAAACAAGATTAAGAAGAGAAGGGAAAAATAAAGCCGAGAGAAATAAGATGGTGGACCAGCGCGACTCGTGCAACTTGACCCTGCTATGTGCACTGGTGCAATGCAAGAAAAAGAAGACGAACAGCAGCTCAAGTCTGTTCTCTCTGTTCTCATGAGGGAAATCGAGACAGAGAAAGGAGCAAGTAAAAATAAACAGGCGTCACTCAAATACCTTTACAACTATCTTTAAGTTATACTAATTAGAAGCTTATCGATGATTCGTAGATGTAACCCAATGACCTTGAAACGCTCCGAAATTTTAAATATTTTATAAAAAAAAAACAAAAACCAAAAAGCAAAAAAAAATCACACTTTAGCAATTGACGAGAAACAAAACCGTTAGTAAAACAATGCGCCTAAGAAAGGCTAGGGAAATTAATAGTCGAAAGCTCCTTTCACGCGTAAAGCTCTGAGAATCAAAGAGTGAAAGAGAGAGAGAGTTTCATGGTATAGACCAAGTAATACTGCGTGGGCGTGAAATAAAAATGGCGATGCCGCTCTCGCGAGGGCAAAGTGGCGTTTTAACAAAACGCCGCTGGAGGCCTGATAGAGGTCGACGAGCGGGCACATACGGCGCCGCGGCGTACATGCGCGCACCCAAAGGCTACGGCCAGAAGAGTACGGGCGACCAAAGAGGTGGAGGAGGAAGAGGAGGGAGGGAGGGAGTAAGGCGTGGGCGGATAATGTGCGGAAAATTAAAACGCGCCCGGAGCTCTTTTGAGGTTGCAGGCTCGGTTGCGCCGATTTTCACGTCGAGCAGCGCGACGATGATCGAGCTGACGGGCCCGGGGCGTGTAATCAGCTCGCGCCCCTTTTCTCTCTGTCGGCCGCCAAAGCCACTGCTCCCTCGCCATGACTGATTCAATAATCGTGACCCAGCCGCGGCTGATTTTTCATCGCGTCGCCTCCGCACCCCCAGTTGACTGCTTCTATGGCTCCTTTTCTACTCTTAACAGGGCCTCACATTAACGAGGACTCCCGGTTTTTTTTTTTAAATGCATTTGCATCAAGGCTCCTTTGACGCGACTTTTCTTTTTTTTTTATCGATGGAAAAAATTTTGGAGATGATAAGAGAGAAGGCGGGGGAGGGGGGAGAGAAAGCACTGTAAGGAACGAAAAAAAGTAGACAAGTTTGTATAAATCGAGAGGTAGGAAGATAATGGGCTACGCGTTAAGAAAGGAGACGAGTTGAAGGCTGTTTGAAAAACTATCCATTATGCGGACGCATGGATAAACAACGAGAGAAAGAGAGAGAGAGAGAGAGAGAGAGAGAGAGAGAGAGAGCCGCGGTTCTGTTGGCTCTCAAGAGTCGAGAATTCCTGCTGCATGTAATTTTACAGTGTAAAAAGAGATAGGGGTGGGATGTCGGGGATCGGCGCACGACAAAGTACAAAGTTTGCCCGCTGCAGAGTGATCGGCCACATAAATCCATCGGCAAATCGAGGCAATTGAGCAGCGATTTTCGCACGTTATCCACTCAAATCGCCGATCGTCCCACGTACGTACATATATGTATATACATATACACATGTATGTATAGATACATATAGCTATAGGTATAGGCGTCCCATCTTGCTCTCACCACCACCTCCTTCCCCTTCCTCCTCCATCATCGGCTTACTAGTCAGGCTGTTTTCTGCCTATGGGCATCGTGTGCTTCTCTTGCCGCGTGAGCCACACGTTCTCGCGATATATATACATACATGCACGTGTAGGGCTGCTGCAAAACTTACTCTTGCGAGGGAGTTGAGTCTGGAGGAACGGCAAGAGAAGAGAGAAGAAAGCGAGAGAGGGAGGAACGCGTAGGAAGAAGACTCGCGCGAAGGAGCGAGTAAAAAAGGTAAGATCAAACGGACCAAAAGAGAGAGAGAGAGAGAGAGAGAGAGAGAGAGAGAGAGAGAGAGAGAGAAGGGGGGGAGAAAGAGAGCCAATATATGCCTCAACCGTAGCTATATACGCGCGGCGGTCTTCGAACCCGGTAATTAAATAGCACAACCCTGCAATTAGGGCCACTAAATCGTAGCGGGCCCTGTAGCTTGCGCGTACGGGCTCAGATACGGGACAGAGACAGAGAGAACGAGAGAGGGACCGACTAAGGGACGTATGGAGAGAGCAAAGCAGAGCTGCTGGCCAGACAGAAAAAACGACAGCGAAACGTTGCTTAACCTCGTCCTCCTTCCTCGTGCTCTACTCTCTCTCTCTCTCTCTCTCTCTCTCTCTCTCTCTCTCTCTCTCTCTCATCTCTCGTCTCTCTCTCTCTTTCTCTCTCTCTCTCTATCTCTCTCTCTCCCACGTGAACGCGAGAATCTTGCGTGCACGAAACGATCGTGAATCCGCAGATGTACATGTATACCTGTGTACGCGCGCGCCTTGGTCCACGTTTAGAGCAAAGCAAAGAAAACAACAAAAAAGAAAAAAAAAGAGAAAACGGGTTAGAGTGTGTGTGTGAAAGAGAGAGAAAGAGGGAGAGATGAAGAGATTAGAAGAGACCGCAGACAAATCGCACGCGGGGGTGGCTTTGGCGAAATGTGGGAACCTGCCCGGGATTCGGCCAACCGATTATCCTCTTCACCACTATATCGCTTTCGAGTATATGGCTCGTGAGCGAGAAGTGAGCAAGGCAGGCCGAGAGGGAAAGTAACGCAAGAAATATCGTCTTTGGTGTGTATTTATGTGCATGTGCTTATGGCATAGGCCACAGATGAGTCTTTCGAAGCTAAACGCAAATTAGATTCAAGATAAAGAGAGAGAGAAAGAGAGAGAAAGAGAGAGAGAGAGAGAGAGAGAGAGAGAGAGAGAGAGAGAGGCGAATGACGATTTAAGAGCGCATTGTGCGTCAGAGGTTAAAAAGTCACATTTTCATTAGGGCTCAATGACAGGGCGCTTTAAGAAACGAGAAAAAAGCCGATAATCCCTTGCTGCAGCTACAGTTAACACATCTGACGACACATTCGCAACGGCTTGATCTCCGCGCGAGCTCTTGCGACAAACGTCGTATTAACAATTTCCTCAGACAGTCAGACAGTCAAGTGAATATCGCAGGGAGAAGGAGCTACGTAGGCGTATGCAATATTTACAGACTATGGAGGAACCCAGCTAACCATGCCAGCGAGACATAAAGATGGAGAGGAGGAAAAAAGTAGGAGCGCTCAAGTCCCTATGACGTTTCAATACGCGACGGCTTGGAGCGTAGGCCTGGCGGAGAGGCTATAGTAGTCTTCTGCAAAATGCATTGGGCTAGCGCGTGATAGGGAGCTATCCATCTCGGTAGGGCGCGCGTCCGGCCTGTCTGGCTTTGCATGCAGAAATCGCGCTATCTTCCGCGCTGCGGCCCCAAAATCGCCAGGCTTCTTGGGAGGAGACACGACCTCCCCTCTCCCTCCCACTCTCTTACTCTCTCCATTTCTCTGTTCAGGAAGGAAGGACTGTTTGTTACCCATTATCGGCCTCGAGACGTCTCGGCTGCCGGCTTTTTTACCCAAGGGGGACAACGCCGCCTCTTCTCCCGCACTTCCGCCTGCTATCTTACGAGGTAAGGGCGGCAGAGGGATATGAGGAAACTCCCGAGAATCTCATCGTCCTGCCTGGTTGTGCCCTGACTTCCTCACCCCACGCCTTACGCTCCTCTCTCCCCTCCGTATTCGCTCTTTCTCTCTTCTTTGCATGTGCCGAGCTTTAATGGCAAGTGTGCGATTTGCTTTTATGAACTATCAAGTTTAATGAGAGAACCAAGCATAAATGTGCTACGTTGATATTGGACATTCGCTTTTTTATTATTTTTCTCTTGCTTATTTTGCTTGTACGTTAATGCGACGGACGATCCACGAGCTCCGATAGTCTTGCTACACTTTAATTGAGATTTATCTTTTTACAACCTTAATCTCGCCTTAATTTTCGTCATTTACATTAACATTTTACTTATTAAATGGGACTTTTGTAAATTTTTCTATCGTTAAGAAAAAAAAAACAAAAAAAAACAAAAAAAAAACAATAAGAAAACAATGAAAATGCTTGAAAAGAGAACGTTAAAAAAAGTACGTAAAAATGATTTGAAAAAACTGAATAAATGTCAGTGTGATTATAAGAAAAAGCTTTTCAACTCGTACCGCCAAAGTCGTGTCAAACAGCACTTTTACAAAGCCTAACTGGATCTCGTCTTGGTAATGGAGTTATCATCTGTATAAGCACAAGATTTTGCATTGGCTCATCCGACGGCTGGTCGCTGCTCAAACCCACTTGACTTACGCGTATTACCAAGGGAAGGCTCTGGGCATATCAACTCCAAAGCCTTTGGCAACATCTTGCGAGATAATGCACTTCTATAGGCATCTACCGGCTCTGCAAGCCCCTTACAAGAGCCAAGAATTTAACGCTCATATTCGCGCATAAGCGAGAAGCAATAGCCGAAGGAATGAGATGCTGATCTCTCTCCCTCGCCTACAACCCCTTCCTTCCATCCTTCCATGCACAGCTTCGCCTTCAGACAATTTAATTTTCTAATTATCGTAACGCTTACGCGTTTACCCCCCCCCTCTCGCTATATCTCTCTCTCCCTCTCTTTCTCTGATATTCCCTTCTCGTACATTTTATCTACTCGTGGCATCATTGAGGCAAGCCCTTTTTTTCTATTTCTTCTTCGACATTCGTGTTCTTTTTCTTTTTATTAATTTTTCTCTTTGTTTTTTAATCGTACAATCTGAACTGGCTTCATGCGTGCGTACAAGCTAATGGATCTCGAGCAGGGAGCCTCAGACTCAATCTCGCCTAATATTCGATGTTTCATGGCGTATAGCTGCCTATCATATTAGTTGCCTTCTCGAACGCGCAACATACATGCTAGGCTAACGTCTAAGCTATAGACAATTTCGCGCCTGCTGAAATGAAGTTTCTATCCTGACGAGCGCTCACGTTGTTATCATTTTGAGCTTATATTATTATTTTTCGGTGCAGCAGAATTTTGTTGAAATTTAACCGAGTACCTCGGAACTCCTGCCCATGTTCCCACACTTTCATTACTCAAGCAACAAATCCAGCGAAAAGAGTAAATAAACAATTGAGATTCTCCATCGTCTTAAGCCGAGAATATACAGTCGGCGATAAAATAAACCTCTCGACTCCACTCTTTCCACTAACCGAATGATAAACGAGCCATAGATTAACCAGAACTGGATCGTTTACGAAAATCGCCACCCCCGGCTCTCTACCACAGACAGACAGACAGCTTGTACTAGTTTGAACGCGCGCTAAAGTAAGCCAGCCCATGCTCCTTGTACATATATTCAAAGAGGCTTACAAGAGATTATTAGAAGAGTCGGGTAGAGGAAGTGTGTGTCTGTGGGGGGGCATGGTGGTGTTGGGTAAAGAGTTGGCCGTCTCGAGGAAGGGTAATAAGTCGGGCTGCAATTCGACCGCGAACACGAAAGCCCAAAGTAAAGTGGCTGCAGTCTAGCGCGGCCGTCGCTGCCGCCGCAGCAAGAGCGACGTGCACTTCAACCTCTACTCGGGCCTCTCGCTCTAGCCAGCTGCAGGGGGGAGCGAGAGAGCGCAGCAGCGCGGCAAGTCACGCACACTCGCGGTTAGCCCTTGAGGGGGCGAGGGTAGAGAGGGACCTCCTGGCGTCCGGCCGCCCGGCGTGCGCGCGCCCTCCCTCCTCGAGGCCCTCGGCTCCCTCCACCAGCCTAGCGGCAACTGCCTGGCTGCTAATCAATTAATCCGCGGCTCACCGCATCGGCCCCTCCCATCTTCGCACCTAGAGCCGCGAGAGCGCCAACTATCGCTCGGCCGACAAGCCAGCAGCAGCAGCAGCTCCACGCGTCACTCTAGGCCCACGTCTCCTGCCACTCGCACACTTTCCTCACGCTTCTTTGCATTAATCTTGCGAGCTATACCAGCCTCACACCTTGCCTTAGCCCAACTCCTACACTTCATCGATCTTCAACGACCCTCCCACCTGCTGCTTATTGTGACCGCTAATGTCGCTATAGGAAACTTGAACTGTCATTGCCGAGCCTTCTATGTCTAGCGCAACAGAGCTTCCAGTCGTCGAACAGAGGGGAGGGATAAAAGGAGGAGGAGGAGGAGGAGGAGGAGGGCTATGCTGGCCGGGCATGCTTCGCAACAAGATTCTCATTACTATGCTTCATCTGTATTAGATGCTTTTTTTCATCGATCCAAAACATAATAATACGCGTGAGGTGGCTGGCTCGGAGAGAAGAGTCACGGTCTAGCCTGCTGGGCGTCCCCCAGGAGGAGGAGGAGAGCCACGTGCCCTGTCTCCCGCCGAGCTTGATACGCCTTTTTTGCTTTTTCCACTTGTACACGATTCGGATAGCACAGGAGGTGGCTTGGATGATTTCGATGAGGATAATGTGTCGCGAGTTGGAGAGTTGGTGTTTTTTTATCGGCTCTTCCGACGATGATAAACCTGCCTATATAATATACCGTGACAAATTGTCCTTGGCTAATCTATGAGTACTGGAGTCACTCAAAGAGTAAGCCCAGCTCCGGTCGTTCTGGCCAAGATAAATGTAGCAGATGCCTGCTACACCGGTGATTAATCGATGATGTAGCCCTTTCGCCACGTCCGAAGAAAAATAAATATTGCCGGGATATACAATGCAGCAAAGTTTGTTTCTCAGATAATTCTGTGTATTCACACATTGCGCGCGCGCACACATACACAGAGATAGATAGAGAGAGAGAGAGAGAGAGAGAGAGAGAGAGAGAGAGAGAGAGAGAGACGTGTGTACGCCTGGCAATCGGAGAAAAAGGCTGGAAAGTACAATGATCAGAATAACGAGTGAGCCACGCCGGCGGCCTGGGGAGGTGGCATCACTGTAATAACGCGAAATTCATATAATCTCGGGATATTTTAAAGCCGCGGCTAAAAAATAAACGAGCCTAGAGTCGAGAGGGCGCGCGCACTTTATATCCATCAAAAGAGAAGGAGGGAGAAGCGGCAAAACGATTCCCCGGCCGCAACACGCGCGATTCCGCTTTTAACCTCTCGCCTTCAGACTCCACCGAGTCGAGGTGTGAAACTACTCTCTCCCTCTCTCGCGCACGCGCGCACGGAGGCCGAGAAATTGCAAGCCATTATACGGTAATCGCCTCGCGAAATCGGCCCTGCTCTCCGACTTTTCTCTCTCTCTCTCTCTCTCTCTCTCTCTCTCTCTCCCTCGCTCTCTTTCACGGGCCTCGTCGATTGCCGCAGTAACCGGATAGACGCGCAGCTTTAACGATTGGCACCATCCGTTGGCCGCTTTTTGCCCTCCTTTCTCTCTCGTGATCGAACGCGTGTGTCTTGCAATCATTATTTTATTCTTCGCTTTTTTTTCTTTTATTTCATGTTCGCACAATTTGTAGCTTCTAGATACACCGCGCGATTCAATAAGTTCGGTTATTTTAGCTTATATGTTTTACGGTATAATCTTAAATGGAGATAAATTTTCAAAATCACATAGCATCTCGTTTGCGATTATAGCTTGAGATAATTCAAATTACAGATGCTTAATGCGCTGACGTTGATATTAAAGGAGTAAGAAGGAAGAGGATGCCAGCGATAAGCTAGTTTAAAAGAGCTGCTGCCGATCAAACCAAGTGTAGGTCAGACGGACGTCCGGCGTTAAAAATCCAAGTCTATAAATCCGTTTATCTACCTGATAATATACTTCAATCCTAATAGCCCACACTTGCCTCGGCTGCTAATTCATCCATTTCCATATAATATTCTTCGGATAATCGATTAAAGATTTGTCCAGATCAAAGAGGCCCTCGAGGCTAGAGGCCCTCTTTCCATTAGACTTGGTAGCTGCATATTCATCTTCCGGTGCAACAGGTTTTCCAGAAAGCGCCCCCTCGATATCGCTTCTCGAGTAGCCTACAAGCACGTCACGCTCACGTAGTACAAACAGCAGAGGCAGCTATACATATTGTATATGCACCATGGGATTGCCTTTATTCCACATTAATATACCCGTAAAGTTCCCAAAGATCCTAATGATCCTCCTTGCTCGACTGGAAATGTAGATTTTAACGGGCAATTGCGCAACCACTTGATATAAATTAATCGCGGCCTTGTGTACGTGTGTGCACGCGCGCGCGCGCTTGTGCCTGTCCGCTTTGGAGATGTGCTGCCGATCGATGCTGATTGCTTTAAGCTGCTCCTCCTCATTATACGTGCTCTCTTGAAAATTTCAGGTGCTTTTTATGGCAAGTTGAGCGGAAGATATTATGCGGGAGACGCTTGTTAAATGGAACGATTCTGCACATCCTTTTTTTCCAATGAAAATATAATTAGTTTTTGCGTGTAAAAAAGAATATAATAATTCGAGTAATTATTGCTTGGGCGTTGGTTTAACAACGCACGCCTGATGAGACGATTTTTAATATAATGAGAAATTTAATCAGTTGATGCACTCCTGTCGCTGGTACAAATATTTTTTTTCTTTCTTCTTGCCTGACAACCAAAATATTAATATTCAAAATTTAATTTTCTGTAAAGCCACTAACAAATCAACATTGAAAAAACCATTTCTTTCTCATTAAACTTCACCAATTGACCCGACAACTTTCAAATTACCAATTAGTTTTCTCCCTGTCCTGTAAACGACGCACCCTCGCTGTCTCAACGCAATCTCGAAGGCTCTCTATTAAGCAGCAATTTTTCTCAAGTGTGCGCGAAAAGTTTAGCGGGACAAAACGACTATACTATCCATACCAGAGAAAGAGAGAGAGAGAGAGAGAGAGAGAGAGAGAGAGAGAGAGAGAGAGAGAGAGAGAGAGAGAGAGAGAGAGAGAGAAACGAAAGGTTTCGCGGCGCTTTTAATAAGAGAGACTGAGAGAAAGCATGCCGGCTGAAAAACATCTCGCACGACGACGATAGGGTGGGCGAGTGCGCGAAAAAGGCGCCGAGGTCTCTTCATCCTCCTCTCTTAGCCGGGCGAGCGCTGGCGCGCGCGCGGAGAACGACGAGTTATGGCCGCATTCGTCTCCATTACCCCCCACGCTCGGCCTGTTCCAACGACCGCTGAATCACTGTACGAGCTCGAGCCATCTAACAGAGCGCGCGGCGAGAAAAAGAAAAGCCGGAGGATCGAGGGAGAGAGGTGCTGGCGGCGGCAGCGGGGTCGGGGGGGGGGCGGTTATACCGACGCGCGCTAGCGTTTATTGTTTGCATAAACGCGATTCTCGTAAATCTCGAACGCGACGCCGGCGGCTCGGGGATTTACGCGGCAATGAGCCGATCGCGCCATCGTTGAAAATTTCTATCTGCGAGAATAAGAGAATAAGAGAGAGAGAGAGAGAGAGAGAGAGAGAGAGAGAGAGAGAGCGTCAGACTTTTGTGCTGTGGAGGCCAAGAGCTGGCCGCTAGATAGCAGCCGATCGACATGCGTCTCTTTGCGTTATTGACTGTATGCTAGAGGGAGCGAGCCGTGTTTTATATGAAGCCGGCTTATCTAGATTTTGATTTAATAAATGCATTTATGTTAACGCGCTAATAGCCGATGAGGCTGGATCGTTGGATAAGAGTCTATACGCGGGATAGATAATTTTATAGGAGAATTCGCCGGCGTATCGCCATATAATGCGCGAGGATTTGAATAATTTCTCGGAACAACTCCAGCTTCGTACGAAAAATTAATCCATCTCTTTATTCGATAGGCGACCGATCGGTTTAATTCCAGCTTATTAATTTTATGGATAGTTACAACAGATCGTTGCTCTGATGAACGTTCAGACACATACGCGTAACTTTTATCATACATCATGCATACGTAGACGGCTTAGGGAGCCTCGAATTTTTCATGGCAAATTAATCTAATAATCGTGTTGATATGTTATGCTAAGCAACATTCAGATATTTTCATTGAACAAACTTGCAGAATCTGAGAAAAATTGACGCAGGAGCTTTTACCGATGAGTTTAATATTTTGAAATTTGATCAAGCATCGGAAAGCTTCTAGAGGTAGGTTTACGTGTAGTAAAAGCGCGGAAGCAGCGCTGATCCCGTCACATCCGTGCAACGGACGTATAAATCGTTCCCTCGAGTCAAAACGACGGAAAATTAAGCCGAATGGGCACTGAACGATCGTCGTTACGAATAATACATACGGACGGTCGGAGAGCGCCATGATTTCGGGTATAAATTTCTTGATCGATGCTCACTCGCTCGAGCAGTCCTTTATATTTTCCTCTTTGCTTCGACGGCTGATATATGCTCTGTGCGCTGCACACGATCGGGGCTTATACCCTTGTCACGCCTCCCTGCGATATTTCACCTTTATTTGTTTTCTACTGCTTGTCAATGTGGCTTGTATCTCGCGACAAATATTACGCTTCCAAAACTCAACGTTTATCTTAAACTCGAAGCTATAAATTTGCCAACTAATCTCTTATAGTAATACTATTCTTTCTTCATTCTTTTTTCTTCATTTCATCAATTTCAATATTTTGAACAAAAGTTAATAGATATATCGCCTATGCTTATAAACAGCAGGCTAATCAATCTGCATTTTTTTAAAACAACTCGTAAGGATCGACGGGGGAAAAGAAGAAGAAGAAGAAGAAGAAGGAAGGTTATCCGCATATTCGAGGCGTTATAAAGCTTGGGGATGAAAACAACGAAATTTCATATTCAAATCTCGATCGTAATTATCGGTTATGCGATATCGTAGCTAGTTGTCCCAGTGAGTTTCCAAGAAATTTTGGACAAGAAAGAAGAATTCATCTCGGAGAGCAGCAGAAGAGGCAGCCCAGTGCCTCGTCAATGGCGAAGAGGACAAATCGAAGAGTTAACGTCCTTGAACACATCAGCCAGCAGATCGTTCGGTCACGCGCATACACAAACTCTCCCATGACCACCGAAATTTCACGCAGCTTAATAGGATTTTTTAATCGAAAGATTCGACCCGAAGATACAAAGACGCGCCCACGAGTCGATACGCCTGTGCGTTTGTGTGCTTCCGAATGTGTGCGTGAGTGTGGATCGAGCGCAAACGAGCCCCTTAAAGAACGAAGCGCTTTTTAAAAGGGATTTCATCAGGTGCTTGAGAAGGAAAGAAGGTGCAGCGAGGAGGGGTGTACCTTGCGCCTTAGCGACGTAATCGTCGGCAGACTCGTTACGCCGAAGCACTCGGAGCTTTATTTCAAAGCGTCGGGCGTAATGCGCCCGAGCCATGCCAATTACACGTAACGGCGGTCTCTCTTGCCAAGGATCCATCATTATTTTCTCTCTTACACACACACGCACACGCACTCGCACACACGGACACATACACTCATATACCATGTATGCACACTCTGGTGTTGCCCTGCAGACGCTGACCAAGTATTTCTGTGATAAGGACAATGCAAGACTCGATGTATTATTTGAGCGTTAAATTACTTTGGTTTACATATTGTTTTACATGTTAGCGATATTTTAAATGAAATCCGATCGAAATGAGCTGTTTTTTTAAGATATTCATGTTTAATATAATCTAATGTTAATTTGTTTTATTTAAACGATTGCAAAATAAAAGATAATGAAACACCACATCGAAAGGTCGTTCTTATACGAAAAAAAAGCAGTAGGGGGATTGAACGTTTGTTAATCTTGGTAATGCTCGAAGCAACCGGAAACTCGAAGGCTATAAATTTAGCCGTGAAATGCCCTTCTGGCGTACTTTCTCTCTCTCTCTCTCTCTCTCTCTCTCTCTCTCTCTCTCTCTCTCTCCCTCTCCCGCGCGCTTCTCTTCTTTTTCTCTGCCTTTTTCCTTCATTTCGTCGCTTTCAGGTATTTTCTGGATTTCCAACATTCACTATACTATCTGAATTTCTTCTTCGCTTTTCGGAAATGCTAAAAGGAAAAGTCGACGCTAATAAATAAGCAGAGAATATTTGAAAGTAATGCAATGAACACTTATTTGACAGTAAACAAGTGATACGTCGAATTGCGTTGAAATACGGAAAAAATAAATTGCAGTTGGCATGAATGGCTCATCAAAATCTTCCTCTCTGGCACGCCGCTTTTTCTGCAAGCACTATTACAGAGTTGCAAGTGCAGCGAGAGAGAGAGAGAGAGAGAGAGAGAGAGAGAGAGAAGCCCGGAGGTACGAGGAGAGAAGCGTCGAAGAGTGGATTGAAGCTTGGTGGCGCAGGTGGACCGTAGCGTCGTTTGCGCACATCCGCAAGATAGAAGCGGCCAAGAGAGAAGGAGAGTACAGAGAGGGAGTAGAACAGGAACGCTCGGTGCTGCCCTGTAATCGCGAATCGCGCACCGTAATAAATACCCCTCCCCGGATCCGCGAGTGCGCGCAAACTCCCTGTCATCAGGGGGACATCTACGTGCAGCAGCAACAACGGCATCACCAACAGCCTCTGGAAAAAGCCCGCACCTGCCTGTACCGGGCCTGAGCCGAGGAGAAAAGTGAGCCAGGAAAATTCCTTAATTCACACTGTCAGAGAGAGAGAGAGAGAGAGAGAGAGAGAGAGAGAGAGGGGGTACAGGGCTATATACCGTGCACGCAAAATTGCCAGCAAAGTCTAGAGATCCCAGCGGTTTTTAGCAGCTATTGCTACTGGTGAGATTTTTACCGGATGACAAGGCTCGAGGAACAAAAGAGGCTGCTGGTGAATGTTAGAGGAGAGCAATCGCGTACAGATGGATTGAAATATTTTTTTTTGTCTTCTACTAACTCTACCTATTCAACCCTAATATTGAGGAAGAAAACAAATTTGAACAAAGAAAAAGTTGAAAGAAGAAGAAGAAGAAGAAGAAGATATCGACGCCCCAAACGAAAATCAATCGGTTTCATATTCCCCGCGAAAATCAATCGGATTCAGGTTGCCGCGAAAAGCATCTCGATTTACGCTCTTGCGTCGAAAATCAATCGGATTCGCAAAGTCCGTCGAAGACCAATCGATTTCACGAGCTTGCCGCGAAAATCAATCGATTTTGTGAGTTTGCCGCGAAGAACAATCGATTTCGTAAAATATGATCACTTTTATATATAAATGACTTATACTCAAAATTTTGAATTGATTTTTGGCTCTAATATAGATAAGGGCCTACTTTATTGAAAGCTTTTTTTCCCAAAGCTCTATCTAATCGGCAAAGCGTACTATTTAATTTTCTACTCAAATGTCGCCTTTTTGTTTTTTCGTCTTTTCTGAAATTGATTTAATTGTTCTTCGCAGCAATTTACGAAATCGATTGATTTTCGCGGCACGAATTGAAACGTACCAATTTTTGTGGCTGCTTTTTGAAAACGATTCATTTTCGTTGGGAGTTTCAAACAGATTGTTTTTCGTTAGGGGCATTGATATAGTATTATAATAAGAGAGTAAAGAACCGTCAGATAATTGGAAATCTCTGTGCTACTCGTCTTGAGTCGATTATTTCCAGCAAAAGTCAAAGGCCGTCTGATGGAACACTTTCATGTGCCTTGGGAGAGAGCGGACCGGTCATCCTGTGCCCCCGTCCCTAATTATGCCCCGTTGATATGGTAATCCCGAGCAGACGAGGCTGCATTGTCGCAGCTGGCGTTGACGCGTAACGAGTTGCTGCAGGCGAGGAGCGGGGGGGGGGTGCACATCCACGTATCTTTCGCTCGAGCGCCGATGCTCGGCGGCTACGAGTCTGCGGTCGATCGTCGCTACAAGTTCCGCGATCTGCTCCCCGCGTCGATTTCACGCGGCCCTCTATAGACGTGGGCGCGCGCTCCTTTGTGTCGCGTCCCACTCGTTAGCATAATTCCACAGCGCTTCGGCACCTTTTGTATGCCAGCGACCCCCCGCCCCCCTTCCCATTTCTCACGAGAGTCACCCGTTGGACTGCGATCTATCGGCTGCCCGATTATCAGTCTGCTCTCTTTTCCACGAGCTCACTTATTGCCGAGCCGTGTGAATTTCAACCATTTCCAAGTTTATATCCGATAAAGCAGCTTTACCCGACAACTATCAAAGCAATTGCCTTAACTTGATTAATGCATAGATATAACTGGCTTTGTTTTTTCGATTTTATCCCGGCTTTGTGCCTGGCTGCCGCTGTTTATTGGCGAAATCAAATAAGGAATTGCTGAAAAGAGTAATGCCAATGAGGGGCAAAATGCTAATTATATCGTCGTTGAGAGGACGTTGAGCAGTGTCAGGTAGGGAGACCTGGTGGAGGGATAAGTTAAGCGGCTATAAGATGCCTGGGGGCCGTTGACGTGTGCTTGGATTCAATTCATCGGCTTGCTTTTTTTTCTCTTCCGCCTCTCGAGGAGACTCGGTCCCTCAGAAAGACGTGAAATCTCGCGCGCATCGTAACTCAAGCGGCAATCAGCGAGTAGGCCCTGGAGAAGAAGAGAGGGCCCACAAGACGACGTCGTCCGAGTTGCTTGGGCTTATAAATACAACGCTGCTTGCACGCATAAAACGTAGTCGGAATCGGCCTCGCGGGCACACACGCCTGCACACTCGGACGAGAGAGAGAGAGAGAGAGAGAGAGAGAGAGAGAGAAAAGCGCATATGGTCGCTCTCGTTTTATTTGAATGTCCAACGCACCTCCTCCACCTCTGGTCTTCGGCCATTTTCTCTCCGCGGCAGTTGGTATACCGCATGCGTAGTCGAGAGTGTCGACTAATTACCGGAGACATTAATCGAGCTACAGGCCAGGGAGCCGAGAGGAGAGGATGGAGACGGCATACCCTGCGGACTTCGGACTCTCTCTCTCTCTCTCTCTCTCTCTCTCTCTCTCTCTCTCTCTGACAATGGCGGGGCTGTACGTGCAGGACGCACATCGCAGGACCCGCGAGGCGCGGAGCCAGCGAAACGATAACTCTCACCGATAATAGCAGGCCCGTCTACCGGCCGGACAGAGAGAAAGATATTTAATTGTTGGGTTGTGCCCGTAGCCGTCATAAGAGAGAGAGAGAGAGAGAGAGAGAGAGAGAGAATACTCGGCGCGTAGCCAACGAATGGTACAGACGAGCAGCGACTGGCCTATACACTCCTGCGCCGCCTCGCATTCGCGATGCTTGCCACAGGGACAGACGGAGGATGGGGATGCCGGGCCAGCGGCTCTTTCATCTGATGTCAAACCCACCCTCGGTTCTGCTGCTGATGCACTTGGAATTTCTATAACCCTAGCGCGCTGCTATTGGGACCAGGGTTGGTCTGGGCGCGTGTTTTTGGAGCCGTCGACTCCAACGCATAGAAGAAAGGCGAGACGTAATATACGTGCAACGTACATGAATCAAAACGCG
>JAPYYQ010001718.1:0-28668 GCA_030522585.1 Anagyrus pseudococci
TCAAAAAAATCAGTAATGTTTCTTACATTGCCAAGAATAACATACTGCAATTTGGTGATAATCGTGAATCAAAAGTTTAAACGTAGGAACCACCTTAACCGCTTCCAGCGGCATAATTTTTCGCAGTCTCACCAACACCCTTCTGCTCTCCCTCCCCTAATGTGGTTTCCATCCTCCGTCGATGCAATGTCTCGATTCACCTCCGACGACACTGTGACGAATGCGTTTCTTTTTCTTTTTTTTTGGTGGACAACAAAACGGCAGCTGGACTCTGAAAAAAACAGTGGATTTTTCCGGCGAACGAGGCAGCAGCTGAGGAGAGAGAGAGCCGCGTGGCCTGGTTGACCGACACCGTGAACTCCGCCGCGTCTGCCTCTCTCTCTCTCGCGCTCGTATTGCTCGCCGGCGCCAGTCTACACGTGTTTTTTCGCAAGCGCGCCGCGCGCGAAAAAGTGCGGCTCATGAGAGCCCCTGGGCGCAGGATGAAAGTCGCGCCTAATTTGGCGGCCCGAGCGGCGGCGCACACGTGGCGAGAGATGGTGCAGTGGCTCTCAAGCACCGTGTTTATACGCCTTGTTTTCGCTCGGAGCGCGCGTTGGAGAGAGAGAGAGAGAGAAGTAGGAGAATCCGCTCGTAGGCGCGAGAGATACACACACGCATTGTTATAAAAACGACCTCGCGCGACTTTCACTTTTCAGCTCGGGCAAGATTCGTTGGGTTTGGGCTTTATGTGTGTACTCGCTCGAGGATGAGGGGATGCGGCCTAGGTGGACCGGATACGCGAGGATAGCGCAAGGGAGGCTGGGGCGGTAAGACGTGTGTTGTATGGCGGCGACCTTCGATTTTTGCTCCCTGCCTCGCGAGCCCGCGCCTAAGTGTGTGCGTCTGTGAGTGGAAGCCAGAGCGAATTTATAAGAGAAACATGTGACGGTAGGTGGTCTCGTTTCTCCCTAAGTTGCTGATTATGCTTTTCGCTTGATCGTTGGCTTTTTGTTTTATTCGTTTTATTCTATTCCAGCATATTTTTTTCGCTGTCTTGTTATTTTCACTTTACGTTGAACTTTTGAAGGACCTTTTCTTTTTTAAGAATTAAGTGACGAAAAAATATGTAACTCGATAATGTACTTTATATTTTTCTGTTATTGATTGCGATTGATTTATGCGTTCTTATGTAGTCCAGTTGGTTGAATAATAAAGTTATTTGAATTTAGATAAATAATCAGTAAATAATATGATAAACATTCTTGCAACGGTAATATTTATTTCTCAAGATACCTTTTAAATTGATAAAGAAAAATGTTTGTTATCTCAATAAAATTAATAAGATTTAAAATTTATAACAGAAAGTATGATATGTTTACGTTTGAAAGAAGATTCGAAAATATTAGTATTATTATTATTATGAAAATAACGCGAATGAAAATAATAATAATAACATATTATATAAAAGTGTATCGGATAAAAGTGTAAAAGTGAATATAAAGGACTACTCACCACGTGGCTCGGAGGAGTTGTGGTGATTGTTGAGCGGGGCGACGTGGTTGGAATGTTCGACGAAGACAACGGCAGCCATAGCCGCTGCATTGGCCGCGGCGGCAGCCGCAGCGGCCCGTGCCCTCTTCTTCTCCTCCTGCTGCTCGACATAGCGAGCGGCCTCGAGCAGCGTCTCCAAGCTCATCCTGAGGGGCTAGGGCCGACCACCAGCAGGGAGATGCCGCTGCGGCCTCGTCGAGCAGCCGCTCCTCGAGCGCCGCCACGCCAGCAGCAGCACCTCTCCACCTCTTCCTCCTCTCCGTCGTTGTCGTTCTTCTTCTCGTCCGGCTTCTGTCCGACGTGCAGTCTTTCCGTAGCACTGCTAGCGCTGCTGCTGCTGTCGTCGTCGCCGCCGCCGCCGAGGTAGGGCCCGTCGCGCGAGGACGACTCACGACGGCGACGACGACGGCAGCTCTCGAACGGCCTGTGAGCCAGGCCAGTGGCCCTCGGTACAGCCGGGCTCCAAGCCGCCCCCGGGCTTCTCTCCCAGCGAGCACCACCACCGTCGTCGTCGTCGCCGCCGCCTCCTCCTCCACCGCCGCCGCCGCCGCCCTTTCCACCGCCACTCTCAGCGCCTTTCCCTGCTGCTTCTCCTTCTTCTTCTCCTCCTTCTTTTCGCTCTTCCTTACTATCCTCCTCGCTGCGATCTGCGATCTGCACATAAACCAAACGTCCACGATATTATTATTATTTCGGCATGAAATACCGATTATTGAATAAATTTTGATTTAATATTCGGCTTGGGATAAATAGAAGGCTTCGTTAAATTTATACACTTGGTGGGGGCTATCTCGCCGCTCGCTCGGCATGCAAAATGCATTTTCACGCATATCAATCTAAAAGGCCGGAGCGCCAGAAGACACAAGGTCTAAGAGATAGAGAGGAAGAGGGGGGATGGGGGCGACACCACGTGTGCGTGCCAGGGAATTTCAAATTCACGATATACTGGCCTTCTCATTGCCGATACGAAGCGCAGAATGATAATAGATACGGATAGTCGGAGTCGAGATAAAGAAGAGCAATGCAGAATAATAATAACGCAAAATGTTCTTCTTTTATTTTTCATTTTGCATTTTTAACATTATTTATACGTATCTCGTGATGATATGCGTTTTTAAAATTTTATTAATATGACAAAAAAGTGAGCTTGTAATTTAATAGTACATTGTATGCGGCATGAATATGAAAGGCACCGTAACGATTTACAAATAAATTGATAATCATACTGAATGCAAAGATTATAATATTTTTTAAATGCCGAGTTCAGCAAATAATGCCGACATTAAATTAAATATAACGTGAAAATAAAATTTTGTTTGAAAGTATTAAACAGTAATCTTTTATAACATCAACTTTTACATTTCCGTATATTTAAACTGAATTATTACGAGCGGTTTTCTGACATAATTTATAATGAAATTACAGCGACTTATTTTGCTTGAAAACACCATAAAACAAATTTAATGGTAGTATACCGATGATAAAGTATTTGAAATATGTATACATTAATTAATTTAGCAAAGTAAAATACCCTTGTAGTCCTTTTACGCAAACAAAATAACAATAATTACCAGTTTTGTCATCAATTATATACCTGCTATTGATTTTTTTTGTACAATCAAAGCAAATTCCATATCACTAAATTATAGTCAATTTATTCTGCGTACTTGCGTGAAAATTGAAATCTGCATGAAAAAGTCAGCGACGATTCGAATTAACCTATTTAAAGCTTGTGTGTAACTAGGAAAGATTTTATCAACCGTATTCGGGTCAATGTAAAATTTTAGGTCAACGAGTCATTTTATTGTTGCAACGATAGGAATTTTTGTCGTGTATCGCAATTTGTTGAATTACGAAAATATTTTTCAAACGTTACACATTTATGGTCATAAAAATTGCTCGTAAGAACGGAAAATAAAAATGAAAAACTAAATGTCTATTTATAAAGCAACAAACATCAATCGTCAATAAAAGTCGCGCGTCTCCAGGCGCTGAGCAAGCTCGCTCATAAAATTTGCGCTTCGAATTCAATCACGAACCATCAGCGCGGTCGTATCAGCTCCTTGCGAGCTTTAGATCAAACGCAAGCTACAAACGTGGGAGGGGAGAGAGGAGAGTATAGAGTGGAGGTTATTATGCATCAACGGCAACACCTTTGCTCTCGCTCGCGGCCTTGGGAAAATCCAAAGAGATGTGTGTGTGTGTGCGTGTGCGTGTACGCAGCTCTCGGCGAGCTTCGTATGGCGAAGGCCTTTAATTCGCGTCGCTCTCGATACAGATTTGTACCCCAAGAGAGAAAGAGAGAATTCTCTAATTGCGGGCAAGGGCAAACGCCTCGATGAATTTATATTCACGGAATCGGTTTTCTCTTTTTTCTTCATTCGACACATCGCGAGGCTCGTGAGAGCGTTTGAGCGATGGGGGCTTTTGCGAGAAGTGCTTTCCCAGAGATAAGCGTTTCATTACGTTTAGAGCTCGAGGCATTTAAGCGCAAACGATAACGTATTTATAAAAAGGCTACTTTTAATTTAACGAGCGGCTTATGTGTATATATTTACTTAAAGCGCAGCTGCAAGAGAGCAACAACAATGACTAAATTGTCGCGGCTCGGGATCTTTAAAGGTCGAAGAGAGTTATCGGACTATAAATATATCGTTGCATATACGACGACGGTGTCGGATCTTTTAACGAGGTCTCGTGTGAATTGTTTGTTTTATCAATTTTCGTCTCATGAGCTTTTTCAGTGGCCTTAAAAACGTTGAGCTTAAGATTTTATAAGGAATTGAATGATCGATTGGCGTAAAAAAACCACACTGACTTTTCATATACGATCTAAAAAGGCAAGAACGATTAACTGCTGAATAAATTCTTAGCGTGTGTGTGTATACAAAGCTGAAATAACATAAACACGTGATTGCGTAGCGAGGTATATACGTAATACATCATCCTGCTAATGAATCGCGACGTTATCAATAAATCTCGATTGCCAGTTGAAACAAAAATTGTGTACTAAATAATAATTAAAGAGCACGAAGGAAGGAGTAGGCCGTTAATGTGTAAATAATCAATAGAAACCAAACGAGTAAGCATATACAAAATTCAAGAAGCACAAAAACTTCGATTACTTGGCTAACAGAACAAAAACGATAATTATAAGCCTTGCATAAAAGTATCAAAATATGCGATACAATTGAAAATGGAGTATATTCGACCGAGATTGGCTTTGGAAAAAAAGCCTTCGAACATTATCAAGCAACGTCAATCATGGAAGCAACATCATCAGCGCCCTCGGGCAGACGACTACCACCGGGTTCTCTCCCCCTCACCCCTCTCTCTCGTCGCTTTACAGCCGCCCACGCAAAAAATTGAAAAATCCGGAACCTTCTCGTTCGGCGGCGTATAACAAAAGCGTCCCTCCGCTCGTATACCGGTCTCCCGTCGCTACATACCCGAAAGCGCGCGAGGGGAGAAGAAAAGCGCGTCCGGACGCGGGGGAGGGGTCTGGTGGGATGAGGAAGCCAGGGCTGGGAGGAGGGGAGGAGAGAAAGGCTGGTGTATAAGCGAGGCGAGCGCGCGCGCGCAAGGGCACACACAACGTCGGCTTGTCCGAGCAGACGAAGGGTGGAGTGGGGGCGGGAGAGGGGGCTCCACGTGGAAATGGGAACTGCAGCGTCCCGTGACACGTAGCGCACGCGCGCTCTTGCACTGGACGCTGCGGATCTAGAAGTGGGGATAGACCGGCTGAGGAGAAGGGCAGAGAAGGCCGGTAAGGCTTGAAAGAGAGAGAAAGAGAGACTCCGCGAACGATCGACGTGCACTCCGAGGAGATGGATTTTCGAAAGTTTATTCACTGAAAATGATGGATTTTGACTCGTCGCTTTTATTCTTTTTACTTTATTTCGTTTATCTTTAGTTTCGATATATTTTTTTTAAAATTCTATCCAACATTGCGTTACTTTGGCTTTTTTTTAATAGCAACTTTAATTACTCAACTAGAACTTATGAAATATACAAAGTAATTCTGAAATCATTATGTATTTACATACTGCTACTACAAGTTAAATTTTTATGTTACTAAAAAAGACTCTTGCAGCGTATAAAACGTGAAAGGCAATCCGTCAGGATATAAAATGTCTGGAGTAAACTTGTTTTTTTTTTTTTTTTCAAAAACGACCAGGCAACTTTGTAATTGTGAAGAAGAATACAGTGCGAGCGAAAGAGAGAAAAAGGAGGGAGGTAGATGTCGTATGACGTCGGGTCGTTGATACTAGAGACGAGCGGATGCATTAGCGGTAGAGCGAGGCGCGGCTGGATCCCTACCGCCCGCTTCTTTCCTGCCTCCCTCCTTTTCTTTAGCTCGGCACCAATCTGTGTCGTAAAGTTGACGGTACCGAGAGAAACGGTTTTGCTGGCCGTAGAAAAATAGAAGAAACTACCTGCCGGTAAATACATGCAGAGAAGAGTAGTTTTGCGCGAGTCGTAGATGCATGTGTGTACGTTCAGGTGTAGAGCAGGTATAGTAGATCGAATGAAGAGCGACTTTTTTTTGTAACAAGGATTGATTGCCTTCCGACCTGACTTTTACGTCTTACCTCGAACAATGCTCAGCTACGATATATTGCGAATGAAAATTGAAATTTTTATTAAATTCACACTCTTTCCAGCAGTTTGTCTTTCTTTTTGTTTTGTAAGATATTACTTGTTTAAATTTAGTACGTATGGACACGACGGCAAAGGTTGGATCAAATACGTTATTTTCTCAACTGCAAGTGAAAAATGCAATTTTATATACGTATTTTCTAGACACTCGCGATTACTAAAAATTTTTTTAACTTGTGAAATTAACTACCGTTGCTCTACTTAAGCAACGTTTTTTTATACTTATTGTAGACCATATTTTACGGCATTATGACGCAATTGTAATTTTTCGCGTACAGAAAAACTGATTTGGAATGAATATCCAAATTTAATGTGTATTTCTAAAGAAATTTAAAAATCTCATTTTATGCATACTCTTTAAAAAAACTACCAATTATTCTGATCAATTTGTTTTAGTTAAAAAAATAAAGTTTTTCTAAAGCTCATAAGTGATTTATCGACAAGCTTATTTGAGAAGCACCGGCATACACGTTATCGCTAGAAAACGGTAAACAGCCAAGAGAGAGAAAGAGGGACTATAGAATTTCAAGACTGTCGAAGAAAAATCGGGTGTGACCGGCCTCGAAATCTGAGCATAGAGTGAGCGAGAGGGACAAAGTCAAGTAATATCACGAAAGAGCGAGAGAGAGAGAGAGAGAGAGAGAAGAGGAGGTGGGGAGGCGGGGGTAACAGTAGAGCCGTGATGGAGTAAGGTGGTGACGGTGGCATGGATTTAGCGAGGAGCGCGTGTCGTGCGCGAAAAAAGCGCAAGCAGCAGCAGCAGTGTGGAAAGGGGGTTGGGGGGGAGGAGTGGGAGGCGAGGTTGACGTCAGCCGTAGATAGTCTAGTGGGGTTCTCGGTGAACTCCCCTGCTCGTCGGCACATACACGCGCAGGTTGTGCGCTCGTGTGTACTCGCTCCTCTTGTTCTGGTTACTTCATTTTTCGATTGAAAGAGAAAGATAGAGTAAGAGGCGGGAGGAGAGATAGGCGTCTCGCGGGGCGCGCGCAGGTGCGTCGGAGGCCTCGTGTCAGGTCGAGAAGTGTTGTGGAGGGAGGTGAAAGGAAACGGAAGCCGAAGCGGCACAAGTGCGAAGGAAAAAGGAAAAGAAATCGCAAAAGTCGAGAGAAAGAGAGAGAGAGAGGTTTCGGATTGCCCGAGCAGAACGAACTTTACAGATAGCCCGATGCATTGAATTCATTAAAGCCAAGAGCCACCGCTGCTTTTTGACGTGTATATACGTATATCCTACGGGATAACTAGACACGTCTACAGGGGGGCATGAGTTTTTGTAAACCGCGAGGCGAATAGAGGGAAATATCGTTCCCTCGAGAGTAAAAGTGGAGTGGGGGGCGGTGAGGGGGTGTAAGAAGGGACACGAGACATTGAGCGTTCGATTAATCTTCTAACGGACGTCGCTTAGTCGTCGGTGATTCATCCGGCGAGTTTCGAAGCGCTCGCACAGGCTAGGGCTTGTGCTCCAGAGAGAGTGCGAGAGCGGATCGGTGAATTTCGTCCATTGTTATAAACTCCGGTGCCCCGGCCAAATTCCGCAACTCCGAGGTATACACGGGCTTACACACAGAGACGCACGCACGCACACCTTGGCTCGCTTGGGCTTCTCTATATACACCGAAAGAGAGAGACAGAGACGGCCTGCTGCCGGGAGAGGGACAAAAAAAAGACGTGCTTAACGACTGGCGCACACTTCCTTCTTTCGCGTTAGGTATAGAGCTGCGAGGAGGGCAAGAGGCAAAGAGGGGGAAGGGATACACAGAGGCGCATGGAGAAAAGTTGAGGGGGACTCAAGGTATAGACGAGGAGAGGCTGAAACGAGACAGAGAGAGTAGCATTCGAGAGATCCGTGAGAGAGTCTGAGAGTCGTTGCTTACGAGGAGGAAAAAGGACTGGATTTAGGCGTAATCACGACGACAATGAGGCCTGTGCTAGTGCTGCGCGCGGAGATCGACGCTCCGATAGGCCGCGCACGAGACGACTCTATGCGCGCGGGGCTTGATTAAAGTGCACGTAACGTTGAATAACACGCCGAGGACGAGAGGCGTACATACACAGGAGAGGCGCGCGCGCGACGGGAGGGAAAGGTGGTGAGACGAGGAGGGCTGCGGGGGTGGGGGAGAGGCTGGAGACGCCCGCACACACACACACACGAGAGAGCGCTCGCGCGCCGCGGACACGCCGAGAGAGAGCTGGGGCGCGGGATCGATCCTCGTCTGGCGCGCGCACACGCAGCCGGCTTTCCCCGTTTTCCGGCAAACACACTGTACTCCCTTCTTCTTCTCCCTTTCTCACTCACGCGCACACTGGCTTTAGGGTTTACGAGCTCCTGGAAAAGTTGAACCGAGCGTATACCTTAATGCAGCGGAGGTAAGGTCGTTGGGGTAGATTTACAAGGTGAGGTGTGAGAAAGATGTCGAGAGGAAAGCTGCCAAATACAAAGTCGGTATTTCACGGAACAACAGCTTCTGCCCGGCCGGTCTCTCGCGTTTTCCACCTTTTCCGCGCTGATCACGTGCGCGGTTGAGCCGCTCCCCTCTACCAGTACCACCACTACGTTGTATAGTGCCGAATAAGTGTGCCGCGAACGATAACCGTTTCCGAGGCACGAGCGGAACAACCAAGAGCAGCGGCAGCAGGGGCAGAGGCTCGTTCGGGTCTTTCTCACCTCTAGGGCCGGAGCGTGCGATAACGATGAAGACGTCGTGGCCGTCGTCGTCGTCACGGGAGCGGCCGCGTTGCACGCGTGCGTCTGGGTAACGAGATATCCTCACGCGCGGTGCGGCTAGTCTCGCTCTCTCTGTCTCTTTTCTCCGGTCGTCTGCGGGAGCACGCGGTTCACGTGTCCGGGCAGTCCGTCACCAGCCAATGAAATGACTCCGGGTCGTGACGTCGGGCGGCTCTATCGACCAATAGCGCGAGCCCATGTGACTGCGCCGCCGCCGCCGCTCTCTCTCTCTCTCTCTGTCTCTCCGCTGCCGCGCGCGCGTCTCTCTCTCTTACTCCCACCCACCGATATTCTACACGCTGCTTCTCGTTTGCTCTGCTCCGGTTCTGTCTGGGTGTGCTGTGTGCTCCTGCTGGCTACGTGTGCCTGTATAACTGTAGCACGCCCTTGCTGCTCCTCCCCCCACCCTGTTCTCTTATACAGATACGCATAAATAAATACGTGCCCGTGTTTATTTAGTTAATCACTCGTTGTTTTTCGTCGCCTTCCATTCACTTGTCGCCCCCTCCCTACCCTTTCGATTGTGTTCCTAATCGCACGTGCACATTTTTATTGCGCTAGCGAACGAACGTCTCAGCTGCTTGGCGTACAGCTGCTGTTATCTTTTTTTTTTTTTTTTTGTTAAAAAAGTTGCAATTTCGGTCTGCTCGGCACTGTGTTTTTCACATATTTCCTTGTTTATTTTTAAATAGTCGCACTTTTGAACACACGGAAGTCCGCCACACGCGCGCAGAAAACGAAACGAACACGCGGCGCAAAAATTAAAGTTTGAGCAAAAGTCAGAGAGAGGCACATAGGCGCGAGAGCGAGGGAAAAACCGGGACAAGACTCTGCGAGCGAGGAACGGCGTAAAAAAGCGGACGATTACTACGATGACGAGGAGAGGCGGTGTCGGCGTCGAAAAAGGAAGGCAAAAGAGAGAGAAAGAAGAGAGTGAGTGTGAGCGAGAGAGTAAAAAGAAAGAGCGAGCAGAGTCACACAGTATATACTCGAGAGAGATAGAGATAGATATATATCGGGCTTGCTCGAGTCACCTCTCTCTTGCTCGCTTACTCCCCGGCCGGCAGAGTGTGTATACACAGTGCGAGCGAGAGAGCAAGCAAGCCCGTCCGCGCAGAGGCTCGCGAACGGGTATTAAAGCGAGACAGAGAAAGAAAGAGAGAGAGGAGTGTAGCGCGTGTTGATGTGTCCGGGGCGTCGCGAGCACGCGCTCTTTACCTCCTCCACAAACTCGGCGGCGGCACAGCGACGGTAGCAGCGTCTCTCGCTCGCACACACATGCACAGAGCCTCGCACACTGCACTCCGGCAATACCGTGCGCCCGATGCACTTTTCTGAGGATAGCCGTTCGCTCTCCTGCCTCCAGCACAGAACCAGCAGAGAACCCGCTCGTCTCCCTCTCTCTCTTCCGCCAGTGCTCTCTCTTTCTCGCTCGCGTGCGCTTCTCCCTCCTCTCTCGTACCGTCTACAACTAGCACGTACACACGAAAACACACCTCTATACGCGCGCACTCGCGGCGGTAGCAGCAGCAGCTCTACCCGCGCCTCCCTCCTCCTCCTCTTCCCTTCGTTTCGCGAGTCGAGAGAGGACAAAGGATGACTCCTGCTGCTGCTCCTCCTCCTGTTTTGCGAGGAGAGCAGCCACCTTCTCTCGGCTTCTCATTTGCAACGCGGCCCAATAAATTGCCAGGGCTGCTCTGCCGGTTCGGAGCGGGAGGCAGACGACGACGACGACGGGGCAAAATAGCGGCTCACGACATCAGAGCGACAAGTCGAAAAGTAAAAGAGAGCGAACGAGAGCGGGCGAGAGAGAGAGAAGGAGATAGTTGGCAACCGCTATTGCCGCGTGGTGTGTGCGCGCTACGGCCGGAGCAAGTCTCCTGGGCAATTCGCGACGATTGGCCATCGAGTCGGCTGGCCGCCAATCAGAAACCGGAGACATCGGAACACCGATGACGGCCGCTCTCGGGTAATCGCACATATACACGATGAGAGAGAGGCTCGCGCTCTCGTTCCGGAGCACGCGCGCGTATATACATGTATATGAGCGGGCAGAGCAGCCGCCAAGAGAGTGAGAGAGAAAAAACGCGCAGGGGAGAAAGAGAGAGAGAGAGAGAGCAAGGAGCACACGGGCTCTCTCATGTATTTACAACACTCGCGAATCTCCGCTGCGGGGCCGCCTCTACACGGCGAGGGCACACACTGCTTACCTGTTTGCGTATAGCTTTCTCTCCTGCCGCTCCGCAACGCCAGGCTGTACCGTGTGCTCTTCGACGCGGCTGTTGTTTTTTTCGCTGCTTTTTTTCGGGGAACCCTGGCTGCTCGGGCCGGGGGGCTACGTCGACGTATTGCACTAACTTCCGACTACGCGTATGAGCATGTACTCGCTCAATCCAGCTCCCTCTCCTTCTCTCGTTCTCGCTCTTCTTCGGGGC
Source organism: Anagyrus pseudococci (assembly GCA_030522585.1). Lineage (NCBI taxonomy): Eukaryota > Metazoa > Arthropoda > Insecta > Hymenoptera > Encyrtidae > Anagyrus > Anagyrus pseudococci. The sequence goes on from JAPYYQ010001718.1 coordinate 11,350, forward strand.
GCACGGGCGGGCGCGCAGCAGTGCGAGACTGACGTGTACACGCAAGAGAGCACGCTATATGCGTAATCAACACAGAGAAAAGCCGAAGGAGAGCACAGCAGCCACCGGAGTAATACACACAGCTCTCTCTCTCTCTCTCTCACCGTGTATGTACAGCTGCAGTCTCTGTGTCGCGGCGACGTATGAAAAGCCGAGAAAAATAATATAACCCCGTTTGAGGCTAGCCGACCTACGTGTAGTATAGGAGAGGGGGAAACACACGCGTGTCGTCGCGTATGTACGTGTGGCCTAGCCTGTGGTAGTGGCGCGATGTACGTTGAGTCAGACTTGTGTACGCGGCCGGTAGACGTCGGCCACACAGACGCGCGCGTTCGATTGCTGGACCGACCAGGATAGCCGTGCCCTTTTATCCCGGCGACTAGAAGGGACTGCAACGAGAGCCTAGAGATCGCTTCACTACGTCCTGGGCCCCGGCCTAGAGCTTCGACACCGCCGCACACAGGGGCGATCCGCTCGCGCGCGCGATCACGTACACACTTGCGCGCGCTCACTGCTGGCTGTACGCTCGCTCTCCTCCTCGGTTGCCTCTCTATCTCTCTCTTTCTCTACGCTGGCGTTGGCGTACTCCGTTGCTCCCCCCGCCCTTGTCCCCTCCGCCTCAGCCGCCGAGAGAGCTCGCGCTCATTCTGCCACCGTTGTGTGTTGCCGCCATGCTGTTGGCAGCGGAGCGCGCGCAGCCACGAGGTTGTCGGGGAGGGGGGAGAGAGACGGACACGGCAGAGAGAGAGAGAGAGAGAGAGAGCGGAGCAACGGCATGCTGCTGCTCTGCTGCGCTGCCGGCTGCTGCTGCGCTGCTGACTGGGCGTGGGAGGGGAGCGCAGGAGAGGGGCAGACAGTCGCGCGCGCACGTGAGGAAAAAGGAGCGAGCGAGAGAGACGGAAAGAACAGCAGCTCGGCGTGTAGCGTAGAGGTGAGCGCGTGACGCGACGTGCAAGAGAGACGGAGAGAGAGCCGCGTGTACGTGTACGGACGGGCGCGCACACGCAAACGAACCGAAAAACCAGCAACGCCCGGCCGCTCCCCTCCCTCTGGTCTCTCGCTGGAAAATGGGCCGGAAGCTGGCTGCGAGGGGCCCAGCCGACTTTCCCGCCCTTTAAATCGCCGCTCTCCCGTGCTTTAGCAGACGAGCGCGCTTGCCCGCGGACAAGAGAAAGCGCACACATGATGAGCCCGCGAACAAAGCCCCGCACACAGCCAGACAGACAGACAGCCACACACACGCAGGGACTCACCGCTGTTGTTTTAGCGCTGCTGGGCACCAGCTCTTCCTCCTCGCCTCTGGCCCCCTCCTCTCGCTAGATCAGCCGGAGCCGTCGGAGAAGACGGTGCTGGGTGTTGTTTTGAGGTCTGAGGCCGCGGGTAGCGAAGGCAGAGAGCAGAGAGCGGCAGCAGTAGCGAGCGCACAGCTCTCCTCCGCTCCGGTGTCTCGCTAGTCTCCTCCTCGCTCTCCCGGGGGGCGCCGACGCCGCTGCAGCCGCCGCCGTTGCACTCCTGCCTGCGCTGTTTGCGCGCAGCCGTCGCGCGCGGCACCTCTCTCGCGCCCGCGGAGGAGAGGCTGAGGTCGGGGGCGCGCGCGCGCGTCGCCCGCCGTAGCCGCAGAGAGAGACGACGCGCCGAGACTCTGCCGGCGCTCCTCTTTCTCTCTTGCTCGAGCTTACGCGGCAGCGAGCAGCTCTTGAATCTCGCTCGCTCTCGCACACGCTCGCGATCCGTGTCTTTCTGACGGTTCAAGCTAGTGCCCCGGCCGCGCTGGCAACCTCTCTCTGTCTCGCCGCTCTCCGCGTGCGCCGCGGCGTATACAACACACCTTTATATACACCTATACATGCGACAACAACGACGTTGCTCTACGGCCACTACCACCACCTTTGCGCTGTCGCGCGGCAGCCGCGTGCTGCTGCTGCTGCTTGCTCGCCTCAAATGCTATCCTCCTTCCGTTCACTGCCGTCCGTCGTCTGCCGCAACCGTGTGTCCGCTCTCTGTTGTACGCCCGTTCTCTGTGTGCGTACTGCGTACACGCTCAGAGCGGCGTTGCCACGTTTTCGGAGCCGGCCGCCTCTCGCGCATACACACATATACGTGCTGTCTCTCTCTCTCTCTCTCTCGTTCGCTCCAAAGTGCTGACTGCAAGACACGTGTGTACGCGGCCCCTGCCAGGAGTGGCTTTTGCCTCGATATATAGATATACATATATGTCCGTGTGTATACGCCCGCGGGTACTTTCGACCCCTCTCTCTCTTTCTCGCAAAATAATAAGAGCGTAGAAAAACGCGTCCTCGAGTCCAAAGAGGAGTGCAAGCTGCTCCGATCTGAATACGTACCTCTTTCAATTATAATTCTTATTGTAAAACAAAAATTCAACTGTACAATAATAAACAATGCGTTATTATTGTACAATTAAATGTTCGATCGTTTGGGAGAGGGGGGAAATAAAAAGTTTGATGGTAAATCGAGGTGGAAACGAAAATAAAGATAAGATCAAAAATAGCGAAAAAATGCAGAACGGCGTCCGGGAGAGCGAGAGAGAGAGAGGAAAAAAAGGCGGTGGATGAGATAGAGCGGGCGTGGAAGGGGGGGGAGGGGTAAGAGCCGAAGACAGGAGAGTGCAGCAAGCAGTAGAGCGCGCGCACACCTCTGCCTCTCTCTTTCTCTCTCTCTCTCTCTCTCTCTCTCTCACTCCCACTTTAGCGTGTTTCTCTCTGTCTCGCACACGTGACACTAGCCCCGCGTATACTATGCGCCACACCACGCGGTAATCTTCCTCGCGCTCTCTCTCTCCCCTTCCCTCGGCAACCAAGCCGCCGCCCCGCCCCCGCGCGCAACGCTCCGACCGAGCGTGTTTTCGCGCTCACGCGGTTTCTTTTTATCTCCTCTCTCTCTTTTTTTATGTACCCAAGCCTCTCTCTCGCTGCTGTCTTTGTCCGAACGCGACTTTTACGCGCAACAATTCTGCTTTCGGCGAGATGGCGAAAATTTTATATAAAAGCGCATCGAAGTCGGCCGGTGGGGCTCTCTTTTTCTCTCTCCCGACATTCCAACTCTTCCTTATTTTTTAGAACGAAGTTTTTTTTCACGCTGACGTTCAAAGACACTTTCCGCTGCTGCTCCCGATTGTAATATCCTTCTTTGTCGGGTTGTGTCGAAACGACGTGCCAGAAGTGTGTCTGCGAGCGAGAGAGCTCCATATCTAAATAGGCATCCTGGCTTTCGACTGCTCAGGCCTGTTGTGAAAAGAGCACCGGATACGCCGCCAACGTGTGCAAGAGATGCCAAAAGCCTGGGCGGCTACGGGTCTTGATAAACTGACAGCCGCCGCCGCCGCCGATGCAGTACAGCGCTTCTTTCAACCTTTTACCTGTGCGCTATTCTAGCTCGCCAAACTCTCTCTCTCTCTCTCTCTTCTACTTTTACGACATTTCTCGAATAGGATTTCTAATTTTTCTCTCCGTGCCTTTTTTTTGCTTCAAGATTTTTTTCCTCGCTTTTCAACGGCTATATATCCTTCTGCAGGGTGTTTATCAATGGGGTCCTTGGAAATTCTTGCCCTCTTTTCATCTCTCTCTCTCTCTCTCTCTCTCTCTCTTTTTCTCGCTTCCCCTTTCTCGTCGTATCCCCCTCCACGTTTCTACTGCTTGGCTCCAATATTCTCTGTCTCTCTCGTTGTTTACGTTCTCGGCGTGCGCGCGCGCGCGCCAAAAATACAAGATGAACCTTATTCTTGTGTTCGTGCAGCGAAAGGAGAGAGGGAGAGAGAGAGAGAAAGAGAGAGCGAGGAGGGGAAAAGAGACGCGTGGAGAGTGGTGGACGTGGAAGGAGAAATGCCAGAGGTGGCTCGAAAGCGTTTACGTCGCTTGTACGCCCAGGCGAATGCTTTTCTCTGTTTATGCCGTGAATTCGAGGCTTTTTAAATGACACACTATTGTTTCGTATTGAATTTTTTTTATTAACATATTGAATAATTTTCATTGGTAATTGCAATAGCGATTCGATTTGAAACCGATAATCCTGGGCTCGAGTCCCAATTTTATTCGATTAAAAATCAGCATTCAAAGTACTCAATTACAGTTAACTTTACAAATCTTTGGACTGTAGTAGTGCATTAAGGTAAAAGTACCAGTAGACGAACACAGTTTGAAAGTAACTTTAGTTCTAGGCTTTAAAAATAAAAGTTTAGAGTAATTTCTGCAAAAACGTAGTTTTATTGGAAAGATTGAACCCTCCTTTATTTAAAAACATTTTATTTTACTAAATATAATAATTATTTAAATAAATGTTGTGAAAGATTTACAAAAATGTTACAATGACCCAGTACTTGAACAAGATGTAGACAAGTATCAGGAAGTGTAGCAGTAATTGAACATAAGGTTTTAATGGATGAAAAAAAAGTGGTACCAGTACATGAACACATGTATATTTACGACGAAAATTTGTTATTTGGTATATATTAACGAAATCACAATAAATTGAACACGTGTTTTACTTGTTTATGAATACTATAGCGGCCAGAATGTTTATTATAGCAAATATCTTTATTAAAAAACGCATAAAATTGTATTTAATCACACGTTCACTTACTGCAGCATATATTTGAGACGCTGTGCTCAACTGGCCCACTAATTGAACACAAGCTGCCGTATGATGTGGTATGTTCATTTATCGGGTACTGCATATAAATCCTGTACGCGTAGTTGAACACTTCATTTTAACAGCCAATCAAGCATCAATTTTATTATTTTTTTTTTAATATTTTTGTTTAAAATAAGCAGATAAATATACGTACAAAAGCTTTGATATCAACAAATTTACTGGTATTTTTTTCGGTTAGTACGGTACATTTTATGTATTTATTCGGTTTTCCTAAATGTTCAGATACTGGGCCAAAATATAAGAGTGTTTGTGTACTGGTACTTTTACCTTAATATTTTTCGAAAGATTACAAATAAATTATACGTAACACAATCGTATTAAAAGGCACTCGATATTTTTACAATTAAAATTTGCAGCTTTAAGCCTAAGGCAATTTTTATACATGTATTTAACAATTTTTCACTGGAATGTACTTCGATTTAAACTTCGAAATACTTTCTGTTTTACAAAATAAACTTTTTTACTTTTCATTGGCATCACACACGCTTTTTTTAAAAATAAAATATACTAGTTAATAAATAATGAAATATTTCAATGAAAGTATAAACTAAAACTATTACAGCAAAAAAAAACATTTCTCATAGCTATGTAAAAACATACAATTTCAGCAATTTGAACTAGCACTAATTTATATTTTATGCCAAATTATGAAAGTAAACTTACTATTTATTTCTTTACAATTATCTTTGTTTTTTTTTAACATTGTTGAAGACACAAAACTTTTTAGAATTACAAAATTTCATTATGAAAATATATTGACTTTGTTGCATTACTTATAAAAATAGAAAAGTTATATTATTTTAAATAACTTTTTACAATTCACACAATACATTTTTTACATCACTTTATCATCGGTATGGATTTTTAGAATTCTATTTTGTAAACAAAATACATAGAAATTTTGACTTATTCTTTTGTTTGTTTATTTTAAATAGTTTGTAAAGCCATACTTTGAATGATGTTATTAAAAAACGTAATATTTTGAAAAAAATATACAGGCAACAAAGAATAAATTTAATATTTTTAATAATTGTTCAGAAATGTTATTAAAATTTTTAAGTTTGAGAGAATTTTTCATCAAATTTAAATTTTGTTCTGCTGAATTATATCCACCAGTGAGATTTTCATTAATTTATATTGACCTAAAGTATTTATATAACAGCTTATTTTTATAGAAATATAGAGCAAAAAATATGCTCTAGTTTAAATTTGCTATCTGCTTAAATTACTAACATAGAGATGCTTCAAGTCTGTCTTAGGTGTATTTTCAAAGAGAGCTGCTCTATTTTGTCCTTCACCTTTCTTTACCCAGTGACCATAAACTCGGAAAGCACATCCATCAATAACCTTAAATTAATAAAATTATTTTTATTATATCATTTATATTGCTTAATTAACATTGCTATTAATGTAATCTAATATTTTTAGAATGATATTATTATTATTATTGTCTAGTATTATTAATATTTAGTATAGTGAAAAATTAGAAAGAGTAAGAATAAGTTTTAAATATTTAAACTTACTTTACGTAAAACCTTTATTCTATATGGATCTGTACAAGCCACATGTATAGACAGTGGTTCAGGAGTAGTATGTAGCCTCTTAATTCTTATAACTGCTCGAACGCAAAGAATAGCCAATTGAAACTTCTTTCTGGCATTAAATGATTTTGCCTTTAACTCCTGTGAAGTATTTATATTTTTATTATTACATTTATGCAAATAAAATATCTTAGAAATGATTTTTAAATTTTTTAATTTTTTTTTTATACAAGAATAGTAATTAATATTGTGAAAAAAAGCTCAAATTAAGTTAGATTAATGTTATGAAAGTAATGAATAATTTTTATAAAAGTTTTAATTTACTTTCGTCTCTGATATTAAAAAAATAACTGTTATTGTTTGTTATTACATTCATTTAGTGCAAGCAAATTCTTTAACAAGCAACTATTTAGATATAATAAGGTGTAAAAATAAAAACAAATTTAATCATGCAAGGTAAAATCAACATAAGAAGATAGAATACTTGCAAATTTGGTTTCACATTCGGCGTAAGTATTTACGAAATATAGAGCTAATTTAAAAAAAACAAAAAATCATAGGCACTAGATAAAGATTCAATCTAGCGTCTATGGGTTTTTTTTAAATTAGCTCTATATTTCGTAAAAATTTGCTCCGAAAAAGAAATCAAATTCGCAAGTATTTTATCCTCATAAGTGTAGTTATCTAAAAATGTGCGGTAGTTATTAAAAATTAAATTTTAGAATTATAGCAAACAAAAAAATATTAGTGTAGGAGTTCTTAAAATGTTATTGCGGTATAAGTTTAAGTTTGTCAATTCACGTTGATACAGAAAATTCTTAAAATCCCAATGTTATTTGCCAATGTTATACATATAGTTCACATTGCATATTATGTTAATAAAAAAATAACAAAAAATAAAATCAAAACTGACGAAATTTTACCAAAGCTAATTGTGATATCCGACTGAGTCGTCGTGAATTAGAGGACAGAGAGCGTTTTAAAGGAGCAATGTCCTGATCCCACAGCTGTAATGTCAAATATGATGGGTTTATAGTTTTATCATACATTTTTGTAGTTAGAGCATTCAGAAAGTGTTTTAGGCTATTTTGTAACAATGAAATAAATATCGAAATGTAATTTAATAATCCATATCCTGATGAATTTAAAAGCATTTATATAGCCAATTATGAAACCCAAATTCCAGCATAACGTCGCAATAATATAAAAGCATCAAGTTAAAATAAGAATAAAAGGGTCCCAAAAAAGCCAAAATTTAACATATTTTAAAATAAAATGTGCAAATCATACCAAAATAAATAAATATAAGGTATAAATGTTTAAATATAATTTTACGATATGTGCACATAATAAAATTAACTAATGCTTCAAACAAACTTATATCTACTACAAACAATATAGAAAACTCACAACAGTGTGGAAAAATGTATGTTCTAGTGCCTCTTTTATCGTTATTCTTTTTGTTGCATCAACCACTAAAAGTTTACGAATTAAATCTTTTGGTGCCTCTGTAAAAATATTAATTTATGAAATACATTCTAGTATTCATTAAAATTTATCAAAATACAATAAAAAATACTTGATACCTGTAATATCAGCCCATTCTGGGGAGGTAAAGGAATATTTTCCTTCCATTATATTCCTTAGCATAACCATTTGTTTACGGTGCCAAAAAGGTGGACATCCTACTAGTAATGTGAACATAATTACTCCACAAGCCCATCTGTTATTAAAGAGAATAAAATACTGTAAATATTTAATATTAATTATAATTATTAACATTTATATTTTTTGTAACTTACACATCAACTTCATAACCATAACCTTCAGACTTTTCAAACATATTACACTTTAAAACCTCAGGGGCTAAGTAACCAGGTGTACCACACAGATCTGGAAATAATAATTAAAGTTAATAGTGTATAAATAAATTATTCTTGAATTTTCAAATTAATATTTGTTTAATATACTGTGAAGCTTTTTAGAGAAGTTTATGTACCATAAAGTTTGTCTCCTTGGTTTAAAATTTTAGCAAAACCAAAATCAGTAATTTTTACATTGAGATTGTCATCTAGCAAGATATTTTCAGGTTTTAAATCTCTGTGTACAATTCCTTGATTGTGAATATGCTGCACTCCCTCAAAAACTTGTCTCATAATGTAACGCGTCTTTTTTTCTGACAATGTTACAACTGATGTCAAGTAATCAAAAAGCTCTCCATTTTTGCACAACTCAAATATCAAAAATATAAATGTATTTGATTCAAATACATCATGTAGTTCAACTGCAAATAAAATAGATATTTTTATTAATTTATAAAAAAAGAAAACAATCATGAAATTATAAATTATTGATAAACTTACTTATATAAGGATGGCCAGCCACCCTGCGCAGAATTTGCACCTCTTGCATTGTAGCCTCTTTCATAGTATGGGAGTCAATCCCATCATGAGGCTCGCAACTTATATCTATAATTTTTGCTGCATACTCTATACCTGTTTCTTTTTCTATACATCTTCTTACAGTAGAAGAGATACCTCTGAAAAAATTTTAATTTGTTAATCAAACTTTGAAGTAATATACTAACAAATATTATAGCTACTCAATAAAAAATATAGGCACATACGAATCAACAAATTTTTAGTTTTTAAAAATTTACAATTTCTAAAATTCCCAACACCTTTTTGCACTTTACAAATCATAAAATTTTCAAAAAATAACCAAAATACCTATATAAATCATCTAGTTCCTTTCGATAATGTCTAAAAAAAAATTACAACAATTGATCGAGTTGCAGACGTTAATCTTCGCGGTGGAGCATGAGAGAGATAGTCAGAGTGAGCGTGAGCCAATCAACAAGAAAAACGCGATAAGATCAGCAACAGCAACGGTCGTGCATTACTCGCTCTCTTAAGAGTTTAGCTTGCTAAATTCCCGAGAGTCGTAATAATCTAAAAAAAGCAGGGCCACCGGTGTATACCTATCATCTGCCGCTCACTCAATATTCCGTTGACTAGCGAAAATTACATAAGTTAGAGGTTAGGCTAACTCGGAGAGAAACCGTAGCTCCCGTTAAAACAATAAAAGCCCTCGGTCACGGGTTCCCTTGTAACACCGGCTTGCTAGTCGTCACACGCAAACGATGATGGATGTAAAAGACCCGAGAAAGAGGCCCATCAGTTGTGGACTGCTCACCTGCCGAGGATCTCCTTGGGCTCGTACTTGGCGTAGAAGCCCTTGGCAGCATCCTTGTCGGGCAGCAGATCGTCCCCCTCGTCCTTCGCCATTGGCCTCTTGGTCATAAGAGGGTTCTCCCTTACCTCCTGGCTGATACTGCAAGCCCGTTGTCAGGGGGGACAACGGTGAGGTTAGCACCTGGCCACCTGGCCCATATCCCGCGGGCCCAGCTTGACACCTCTCTCTCTCTCTCTCTCTCTCTCTTCCTAGTCTTTCTCCCTCTCACTCTCTCGCGTAGACCTCAAGCGCAACAGCTGATGCCTGCCCCCGCAGTGTGTGTGTTAGTGTGTACGTGTTATACCCTTATGCCCGCAGCGCAGAGAGCACCTGGGTCACATATCTCTCGCGCGCACCAATAACTAAAATAAAGCCGAAGCCCCGGCGGAATAGAGACAGCGAGAGAGACGCGGCGCACGTTTCTTCTTCCCCTTCCTCTTCGAGAGGAGAGTACCGCGATGTTTGACTTCTCCCTTGCCCCCTCTTCCTCCTTCCTACCGAGTCGCTATTTTTCTCATCGCTTATCTCTTCGACTTCTTGCGCTCTTTCTCTCTTATACACACACCCACGCCCCTGCCTACACATCTCTACTTCTTTTTCTCGGATGCTTTTCGTACCGCCCCGGGCCTTTTTTTTCTTACATTACACTCACCGACGTCCTGCTCACTTCTATTTTCATCGTTTATTTCTTCCTGCAGCGGTTGTGTATGTACATGTACGTACACACGTACGTACATACATACATACACGTATGCAGAATTTGCGTCATTAAGATGCACTTTGCCGATATTCTGCAGCAGCCTGATCGGCTTGTCGATCATCGGCTCGACTTTACAAAGCTTTTGTTTCATTTGACGATCTTAATCCGTCGTAATAAAGTATTTTTCGATTCACTCGTTCTATGCGATCGCTCTCTGGAATCATGGTAATTTTTTAATATTTTTCGTTATTTTATGGAAAAAAACTGGAAAAGTTTGGAGTTAACTCGATAATTAGAGTTATCTATTTTGCTGATAAAAATTTATATCTATGAGAAACGTATGGAAAAAGCATAATTAGAAATTTGAAAAAATATTAGATTCCATATCATATTGAAAGCGATGAAACACGTAGTTTTCGCTGTGTTTATTAACTGGCATTTTTCAAGATTGTTTTTAAATTTGTTTACTAGTCCATTTAAATTGCACGTGATTAATTGCTCAAATGCATTTGTCATTTATTTTCAATAGCCTAGAACGGTTACTTTAAAATGATTCAACCATTGCCTTGCCTATAAACATGTTTTTACAATAATACAGTCTAAGGAATGCGAATAAAATTCTTTGACATTTCATGAACTAACAGTATAACTGCGGAGTATATCATTGTTCTCTTTTTGCAAAAAAAAAAAAAATACTTCCGACAATTTGTACGATTTGATTTAAGATTAATTTCGTCAACAATCCTCGCGTTGACTAACAACGAACCGAAGAGACAAAATTAGCCAGTGTCAACATAACAAAGAAATAACGAACAACTCCAGAATTAACATATAAGCACGCAACATATAATATCGTTCACGCGTGTAAAGATAAAAAGAAAAACATTAACATTTGTTTGCCCTTCGAAAAAGTCGTGTGTTTTTAAACGCCAGTCCCAACTAAAATAAACAATCCCGAATACATACTCGTTCTCGGTAACAACAAAGGTACATTTAAAACCAGTTATTCCCCTCCCCCCCTCGCCGCTGTCCTCCTCGCGGCCGCCGCGCCATGTATAACATTTGCCACACGCACACAACACTGCAGCTCACATGCCAGAAATAGATATAACACGATCACGCAGAGAGGGGCGAGGGGTAAGGGGGGGGGAGCACGTTGGCGGCGCCGCGCAGTCGGAGCTTCGGAGTCTCGGAGTGCAGTTCCGCGGCGCCAACTTCGCTCTCACGTGCCGCCGCCGCTCTCTGCGGCAAAACATGGCCGGCGAGCAAGCCGGGCGCGTACACTGTCGATCCTAGTGTCTCTTCCTGGAGGCGGCCTCGATGGAATTGTCGCGTCTACTCGCCCGTGGCAGGGCCCTCCTCGGACCCGTGCCCAAGCGCTTCGCGCATCAGCAGACCGCCAGCTACATCAGGTCAGACTCCCCGGACCAACGTCCGCGTTACGTAAATACGCGACGACTCCCCCCTGCTTTTCCTAAGCATATAACCTGCCTTTGCTACTCCTTGCGACTTCTTCTGCTGCGCTTTTGTCGAGCTTCGCAGCTAAACGAAGCCTTCGTTGCAGATTGTCCGAGGTTGGCAAGCTCGAAACTCCGAAGATTCAAGGCAATTACGAGACTGGACAGCTTATCCTGCACAGGGTTTTCGGCTACCGCGGGGTCGTGCTCTTTCCCTGGCTGGCTCGGGTTTTTGACAGGAACTTACCCAACAAGCAAGAAGGGTAAGATTGCATTTCATTCTTTGTTATTTTGAAGCTTGTTGACCATCATTGTAATTGTTGGAGTTGATTGTGCTATGAAACGTAATGAATTGTTTTTGTTTATTCAGAAATGAAGGTGGCAACTACAATGGAGTAGGAAAAGAAGTTAAAGCTAAAACACATACATTTTATCAAGTATTAATTGATCAGAGAGATTGCCCTTTTATTGTTAGTATTCATAAATTATTGTGCTTACTTAAAATACTTATGATACAAATATTATAGTTATTTTTTAAATTTTACAGAGGGCACAAACAGAGGCTGTCACATTCTTAGGAAATCATGAAAGCAGTAGAAGTCTTTATGCAATACCAGGACTTGATTACGTAGCTCACGAAGATATCCTACCTTACACAACAAACGAAAAACCTGCTTTGCAGCATGAACTTTTTGACAAATTCTTATCACACCATGTAGACAGAGAACCACCATTTGTTGCTCAAGATACTTTGCGAGCCTGGCAAAAGAAGAACCATCCATGGTTGGAATTGTCTGATGTTCATAAAGAAACCACGGAAGATATTCGAGTTACGGTAATACCATTTTATATGGGATGCAGAGAGAGTCAAACTACATCAGTTTATTGGGTTAGTGACATTTTGATTTAATTTATACCAATTTTAAAATGTTAATAAAATAATATATAATAATTTCATGTTTTAGTGGAGGTATTGCATAAGATTGGAAAATCTTGGTGAATTAAGTGTTCAGTTGCGAGAGAGGCATTGGAGAATATTTAGTTTATCTGGTACCCTTGAGACTGTTAGAGGAAGGGGAGTTGTTGGTCAAGAACCAGTGCTTTCACGAACTCTACCAGCTTTTCAGTATAGTAGTCATGTTAGTTTACAAGCACCCAGTGGACACATGTGGTATGTACTTTCAGAAAATTAAAAATGGATAAAATTGAATAAAAATTAAATTTGTCATTATACCTTTTGCAGGGGAACCTTTAGGATGGAAAGAGAAGATGGGCACACGTTTGATTGCAGGATACCACCGTTTTCTTTAGAATCAAAAGCAGACGAAAACACAACACCTAATGCAAATACATAAACATGAAAAACGAAATTTGATTTAGGATTAAACAACAATATGAAATTAAATTAAAACGTGAAACATAAGTCTGTCCCAGTATAATAAATGAAATGCCATGATTACTTCTAAATGAATTTGTACATAACTTTGTAGGTGTTGCGATAAAAAAGTAGCAGAGATAATAGCGTGCAATTAAACTATGTAAGCTCTATATGTAAGTTAGATGATGACTAACAGCGTTCATTACTTTTACATAAAAATGCTCTTCATTCAAAAGCAAATAAAGAACGTAATGAACACTGTTACGTTGGTATTAATGGTATTAGAAAACTAGAATTGTCTATACTCCAAACTTTAAAAGTAAAAACGAATAAAACGAAATAAATGTAAATACTAAAATGTGATATAAAATTATAAATCTTGCATTTTTTCACTCAATCATTACAGTGCTTACGTTAGTCAATAACCATACCAAAAAAGCCTATAATTTAAACGAAAAAAGAAAAAACAAGATTGTACTAGTAGTTATTGAATGATTACGCATAAGTGTCAGTGAATATAAAAGGGACTAATTAAAAATTGAAAAAGTCGAAAGACTTGAAAATCGAGACACAAGATGTCTCTGTTGCACGCCGGCCAGACGGCGCGGCTGCATCTTTGCGTGGACTTTCTCTTTCGGTGGGGCGAGAGGGAAACCGAGGGGCAGCACAGTAGCGGTGGCAGCCAGCAGAGAGAGCAGCGGAGGCAGCAGCAGCAGCACACAAAAGAGCGAGCCGCTGTGCAGCTGCGTTTTGTGTGTGCGGTGCAGCGTCAGCGGTGCGACACTTGTGCGTGCGGCTCTCCCCCGGTCCTCCTCTCGCAGCTCTCGAAAATCAAGATTCTCAGCGTCGTTTTGGCCGGCCGCGAGCAGCAAGTTTTCCGATAACCAGCAGACACGATGGCTGCCAGTAAGTAAAGCCGGCTACCAGCCCGGCAAGCCGGCTCTTTTCACCCCCCGACAGATGCATGCCGACGACGCCATATTCAGCCGAACTTTCCTCTACCCTCCATCTTTTTCGAAATCCCATGGTTTTTAAACGACCAAGCTCGCTCCTCCCTCCCCCCGTCAAACAACTCCAAGCTCCGGAGCTGCTCCGATTCGGCGGCTGCGGCCTAAGGCGTCGCCGCTGGCTGCTCTCTCTTTTTCTGCACCGGATCGCCTCTCTCTCTCTCTCTCCAAACTCCTTCTTCCACCACCAACGCTCTTTTCCGCCTCTCACTTTCTGTCTCTCTTTCTATCTATTTAATATGTAAATACACGGAGAATCGGTCGCGCAGCCATTGCAGCAAAATACGGCTTTATTTTTCATTTTTTTTTGTTGCTCTCTTTGCGTCTGTATGCTCGGGAGAATGAGTGCCTTGTCGAGTCTGATCAATAGCAGCTTTTCAGAGCCGGCGAAAGAGGAGAAAGAGCAAGAGAGAAAGAGAGAGTTAGTTTAATGAGCCGTGGAATTAATCTCGCGTTACATTCGATGAGTCTGGCCCGTCTCAATAGCCGGCGCGCTCGCGCTTGGCAACACACACACAAACGCACATCCTGCCTGGGCTCTCTTTCTCTCTCCATCGGGTCCCATACACACAAGCCCACCTCATTCATCGCATTTGCATTCGCGAAAACGGGATCTTTCCCCCTCCCCAAACGCGACTCGATAAAACAACAACAGAAACTTTATTGTGTATACCGAGAGCTTCGAGCGAGAGAGACGGAGCGGCAGTCTATTCGTGCGTTATCTCTTTCTTTCTGCCCGTGCTTTGCTTTCTTTCTCGCGAAAACCTAAATTTATGTGGATTTATTTTTAGCTTCCCCTTCTCCCCTCGCCGCTGCCCGCTCCGCGACTATCCTGTTTTTGTTTATCGCCGCCGAGTAAACGAACGGCTCTGAAAATAAACTCTCTTTGCGGCTGAAAAGAGCTTTCTCTCTCTCTCTCTCTCCCTTTGTCGATGTTATTTTTTTCGTCTCTCGAAACCGCGATAAAATTTTATCACCATTTCTCATTCTATTGTGCACGTATATATGCGCGCGCTCGCGAGTAAGAGAACGGACGCTAGTCACTCGACACTCCTTTTCACCTCTTTCTTTTCTCTTCTCTCTTAGCGGCAACTCACGCGCACAGGGGGGGTTTCTCGATTTTCAAAAGGTCCAGCCAATTTTTCACGCTCACGGTTTTATAACCTCCCGCAACCGAACGAAACCGTAAACGCGTTTTACGCGTTCGGGCCCCGGCGGGGGCGGGCTCGAGCGGTAGACGAAACAATTATCGCCCGCTGGGCTGTTGCTCCGGGCCGCGGTCCGGGTTTTAAGCCGATCTCTCTTGGAAAACAAAGCCGCGGAGCCGATTCTCTCTCTCGCACGGCTCGTCGCCATTTGTCGCCCGGCGGCACAAAGGAGATAAGCCGGATAACCTTGAGACGATCCTGCGCGCCCTCTGCATCTCCCTCCCTCCCTCGCTCATGTGCATGCAAAGCACAGCCGCGCCCGCGGAATATTTGCACATTTTCCCCCGTATATACCTACACCCATTGACCACTTGCCCCGAGCAGCCTCTCGTTTTGTTTTTCACCTTTTTTTTTTAACGACTCCTCACGGAAATGGCAACGTTCGCTCGTGGAAATCGATTGTGCAAGACAACCGGGCGTGAAAGCGATCGGGCTCTCTTTTCCTTATTTTTTTTACGGAGCTGCGGAATTCGCGCGTGAAGCAGGACCGATCGACAGGTCGCTTGGAAATTGTTGAGTTTGCTCGATTGCTTTCTCGATAATAAGGACGTAAGCAGTTGACAAACCTCCGCATTTTCTTCTTTGTTCTTTTATTTATTTTTTCTGTCAATTCGACGAAACAAGGATTTTTGGAGCAGGCAGCTCTCGATATATGTTGGTTTTGCTGTGTCGCGACGCTGATTCTTTATTTTTTGTTTCGAAATAGCATGAGCCCCCAATGGCTATTGTGACTCCGTCGATTGGTCGCGCTTGTGCGAGTCGAACGCGCGTTTTACAGGCGCGCGTTGGTTATTTTTCAAACGGAACGTTTTATCTCTTCTTTCTCTTTACAGTTTTCCGTTTGCGCCGGGATTTTTTTTTCATTTCAATTTATTACCGCGGTAAGATAATTCGAGTTTGCTGCACGATCGCGTTGCAATTTAGCATGCGAGCGTTGATTGATAACGACTATCGCGTATAGGCGATATGCCGGGCGATCGCTTACGCCCTTACCGAACGATAAGCGCAGCGAACGATCAATATACCCTGAACCGAACATGCCCCCCCACGAAAAGACAGGATTTTCCCCTGAAAAACGGAGGATTATTTTGGAAAAGAGGGAAAAAGAGAAAGTCGTAAGCCCAAAGCGGTCCGTTTGCGGGTGGGGATCTAGGTATCGTCCCCTATAAGCAGGCAAAAATAAAGGCTCGACTAACGGTCGGATTGCTAAAACTTTGTTTTACCGGATTAGCAGCAGGCGTCCTAAGCAAGGACCTAATCGGCCAGATGCGCAAGCAGTTCTACGCGGAGCCGCGCAACCTGCAGGCCCAGAACGTGTGCGCGCGAATCGACCCGCTGGAGGCGTGCATCTCCCGGCGCTGCTTCGAGGCGACGAACCACGTGTTCCAGCACAAGATCGAGACCGAGGCGAAGCCCATGACGAACCAGAAGAGCAGCGGCCGCTGCTGGCTCTTCGCCACCCTCAACGTCATCCGCGTGCCCTTCATCAAGCAGCACAATCTCGAGGAGTTCGAGTTCAGTCAGGCTTACCTCTTCTTCTGGGACAAGGTGAATACAGCTCTGCAAGCTCCTCTATATGTGTAGTCTCAATTTCGATTCTCATGCTTGTTCTCGTTTTTTTACAGATCGAGCGCAGCAATTGCTTCCTCAACAACATCGTGAAGACGGCGAAGCGCGGCGACAGCCTCGATAGCCGGGTCGTCCAGTTCCTACTCTCGGACCCCATACCCGACGGCGGCCAGTGGGACATGGTCGTGAACCTCATCAACCGTTATGGCCTCATGCCCAAGGTCTGCTTCCCCGAGACCTTCTGCAGCGAGACCTCCGCCAGGCTGAACGCCCTGCTCAGGAGCAAACTGCGCGAGTACGCCCAGGTCCTGAGAAACCTCATCGAGTCCGGGGCCGACGACGCGACTGTAAGTACCCCTGCCGCACAGAGCGCCAGTCCAAAGTAACTTCTCCAGCCAATTTTCTCATGCTGATTGTGCGTCTCTCTTGCAGATCCAACAGCGCATCGTCGACCAGATGACGGTCATCTACCGGATAGTCGGCATCTGCCTGGGCATACCGCCGGAGAGCTTCACCTG
>JAPYYQ010001719.1:0-36689 GCA_030522585.1 Anagyrus pseudococci
AACACAGAGAAAAAAAACCTCCAAAAACAGAAAAAAAAAAAAAAAAAACACAAAACAAAAACAAAACAAAAAAAAAAAAAAAAAAAAAAAAAAAAAAAAAAATGTAACGAAAAAGTTTTTACCTGTCGATGGGCGTAAACGACGCTGCCCAAGAGCTTCCAGGTGCCACCTCGCCGGTCCATCCGCACCATGCGGAGAATTTGGAAGAAGCGGAGGCCCCGCAGCGCGCTCGCCGCGAACACCTGGCCGCTGCTCCGCATGGCGAGCACGACGATGCTCGCCACGATTGTTATCACATCTGTGAACAACGTTTTTTTTTCTCTTTTTTCTCTCTTCGTTTCCTTGTTTATCCAGTGCGGTATCGTGCAAAAGTTAGTTATGTTGTTTTTGTATATCTATCGTGAATATTATGGTAAAATTGTTAATGTAAATTAAGTAAGCGAAAATAACAAAATTAATTATAAAAAAATCTACCTGTTTGGAGATATTTTTAAACTTGATTAAATCGGATTATAATATTTTATAATTGAGTTAATAATAAAATGAAAAATACATTAATACGTAGTCATCTTAAGGAAGGGATGAAGTTCATTGAAGTGCTTCTAAGTAATGCATTTGAGAGGATGTACTTTTTCTTTAATGGATGTATAATCCTATAAAACTGACAGTGCTTATTAAAGTATGAAACTTTTCGAAGCTTCATTGCAGTATTGATAATAGCACGGTTGAAATGCAACGAAAAAAAAGTATGTATATAACTAGTTAGCAGTACAACACTTTTGGAGTTGAAAAAAATAATCTGTAAAGTCAGAAAAAATAAACGTTTGACAGAAAAGAATAATACTTGTTTGATAAAAATACACTTTAAATATGCCCAATGACGTTACTGTTTGATATGTCTGACGGAAATAATTTTTTTTTGCATTTTAAGACAACCTTTTGTAAATGAGTATTTAAATCAATCATATTACATCTTTGCTTTTTTAAAATAATTAAAACTCGGCTCATCAATTATTAACAGCTGGATGGACGCAAGCCGTTGCAAACGCAACAAATCCATTTGACGGCTCTGGAACCAAAGTAGCATGAGTCGATCACTCGTTAGCGTCACGTATACGGGGCTCACACGCGACAGCAGAGAGCCGAAGAAAAAGGCTGAGGAATCCAGGCGTGTACGAATTTGCCTCGTCGCATCTTTCATTCTGTCGTCCTTCGCCTCGACGCATCCTAGTATCCAAGTTGAACGCGGGGGGGTCACACGGCTATATTCGGCCAAAGCCGAGAGAGAGAGGCGTCCCAAGATCCCCGATATGTTTGCGCACGTGGTGGGCTGCTCCGTACATATGCATGAGCGTCGTCAGCCCCTGAAATCGGCTCCATATGTATAAGCGCGTATACGTGCGCGGCCGCGATCATCCGAGATTCGCCGCAAGACGGGCCACCGCAAAGGTGTCAACGAGCCAAGAACGGGGTGATGCGCGCGGGCGAGGGGAGATCCAGGGTGCTAGCTGGGACAAACCCAGAATTAGGAAGAAAGACAAGTAGTCGCGTGGCGCACTTTGATGTCCTACCCGAGAATTAATTAACTCGTTATGTGCGGAGGCGCGAGGTGCGCCCTCGTTGCGAGCTCTGCCACCCCCCCCCCTCGCTTGACATCCCACCCGCAACCACCCCGTTTCTCCTCCTACTTCCTCTATTTCTCCGAAGACAAAGACGAGCACGCGTCCCTTTGCGACCAGCCTTGGGGCCTGTCTGAGGCCGCGGCTCGCGTCTTGTCGGCCAATTATGCCATCCCCGACTCAATTCTCCCCACGCCACCCTCTTCTCGCAGCCATGCACCTCGGCTATCAAGGCCTCTACTATTTTGAATGTCGCGTCTCTCTCGTTTCTTCTGTCAACCGGAAATCTCCGGATTATCGATTCGATGTTATTCCTGATCGGAATGGTACGATCGTTCACGTTGGCCTATTACGGGCGTTTATTTTCTTTGAATTTCTGTGTCGAGGTCGTACCAAAAAGCATTAGTACTTTTCTCTTCGTAATTTTAGAAGACTTGCGCGACGAGATTTTTTTCTATTGGCATAATTTTAATAATACAGAGCTTATTTTTTAAAATCAATTCAGAGCACTATGCGGACTTTGATTTCCAGGGGTTTCCAGATATGCGCACGCTAAGTAGGCATGCATTCGTTCAACTTAGCAGAGACTGCTTAGTGATCGCTAAACGGATTTGATCGATCGGATGAACGTCCTCTCTCCCTCCGAGATAATCCGTAGGGATTCTGCAAGCCCGAGCATTTCTACTCATTATAATAATAGAAATGATTGGACACATATATACCTGTATATACATGTATATTCGCCGTGGCATCATAATCTCATTGAGCGCTCTGTGCGCCGGCGAATGCACGCCCGCCTATTTGCTCGACTGCGCGTGTCCCTCCTGTATTTATATTTGCATATATATACGCTCAGCGCTCAATACGTACATCCGGCCGCAATTAATGTGAACGCATTGTAATGTTATATAAATTTTTCATATACGTCGACAAACATTTGGCTGTTGCGAAGCGCGATAAAATCAAACATTTCCGGCGCCGGGTAGGGCGAGGAGAACGGCCAAACGAAAAAGCTCAAAATTGAGTTGGCTTATTAAACAGCCAGACACATAGCCGGTATTGCAAACAAAAGCCAAAGCTCTGGCGAAAACAATAAGGGTGCAGAGGAGGGAGAAAAAAAAAAGAGCCTCGGCCTATCCACGTCTCCCATTCTATACCGGCTAATCCCCTACGGTCGCTAGCAGCAAAATATTCCGTTCAAACGTCCCGTGACGGAAAGTCAATCCGGTCGTTGAGCGAGCGAGAGCGAGTATAGCAGTCGTGCGCGCGGCACAGGAGAGCGCGCGCGGGCTGCTTGGCAGACGACTCGTCGAAACTGGGTCATAACGTCGGAGGCGGCCGAGCAAGAGCGATCTTTCGGCCGGAGACTCGCGTCCACGCTTGATTACGCGCCAGCGGATGAGCCGGAGCCCGCTGTTTAATTAGCGCACTGTCTCTCGCTTGCCCGCTCTCTTTTATCTCTCGCTACCTTACCCCCCCCCCCTCTCCAGCCTCCCCATCAGCGCTTTGTATCCTCAAACGTGGATAACAATTAAATTTTCCGACGGTTCTTTCCGACAGCGGCTCACGGTTAATTAGAGGTAATTAGCTCTCTCTGGGCTCCGTGTGGTTTACGTTTTTCAACGGCACTACGTACTGAGACGAGAGCACCTTGTCGATCTCTGGCTACTCTCTCTCTCTCCTCTCTTGTCATCATCCCTCTTCCACTGCTCTTTTCTTTTTTGGCTACTGCTTTCTTGTTACATCCATACCTTTTTTTTTCTTTTTCGTTGCAAAAGTTTCGTTGGTCTTTTGGTTTTGTGTTTTGTGTCGATGCAAGTTATTATTCACAAGCAGATATTTATTATGGATTCGAAGAGATTAAGTAGAATTTAATTTCTAATGACTTATTTATAAGAAATCAATGAATTAGCATGATTTTAATATTGAAAAGTATCAAAGTGAAATGTGGCTTAATGGGCTAAATATTGAGTTTTAGAACTACTAATGATTATTGATAGATTTACCGTAAAGCGAAATGATAAACGTACATAAAATAATGCGATAAACAAATACGTTACCGATAATGCAGAACGGCCTCCGCAAAAATTTCAGCCGCCCGTAGGCCGTTTGATACCTCGACCGACATCCTGACGACCATAACCTGCGGATAAAAACAACTCATTATCTGTGGATCGTTAAAAGTAATAGCCTCGACAATAACCAACGCCACTTGCGTCGGATCTGCTAACGTTCGGTTTTATTTATTCAACGTTACCTAAAAAAGAATTCGGCGGTAAACCAGACAACTACAACCATTTCCATGTAAAAAAGAAGGATCCCAGCGTCTTTTTCGTACTCGTCTATCGTACTGAACACCGAGAGAACCAGGCACATGAAGACCATACAAAATCTAGAAACAAAGAGACAAATAGTTCGTTATATACGTTTTCGTAAAAAAATATGTTAATTTTGGTGTTGGATAAAATTGATACTTAATTTAATACTATTAAATTAGTAGAATAATACTAAATTATTCGATGCAGGAAATTAAATTATCTTTTTTATTGAGTTTTTCACTCCTGATTAATGCACTACCTAATTTAATATTTTCTAAGCGTTTAAAATAAATGTTAATGGAAATGAAATAAAACTGTCTAATTTGGTAGTTTGAAATACGTTATAAAATGATGTATTGCTTCTTCGAAGTAATTATTTAAAAAAATTTGAGAGAAACGTAACTTTGAAAAATTTAAATATAGAATGTCAAAATCTCTTGAGTAGCGTTAAAAATTGTAACTGCTTCTACATAAATATAAAAAGCTTGATTTCTATTCGTATCAAACTGGTAACAGTAAGTTACCAAGTTTAGTATTTCAAATCTAGTAGTAGTAAAATGTACTATTTAAGATTCTTGAAAAAAAGCTCACGTTATCGAAATGTTAAAGTATTCTTTCACAGAAAAACATTTACAAAGTATAAACAGACCAATTGGTTGTATATTTGCTTTTTAAGTATTAGAAAAATTTCTAGAATGTAAGCCGCAAAAAAAGTTTAATAGAAACGAAAACTCAAAAAAGCAGGCTTGGAACTTTACCTTTTAACAGAGCTTGAATGTTGCGCGCAAGAAAGGTAACTTTAAAAGGGCTATCGATAACCTAGGGCTGATAATTTTTAAAATTTGACAATTTTCGATAAAATAAAAACAATGTAGTTTCAAAAAGATAAAATCGTTAGAAAATTTCTACAAATTGCTGGTAATCTTAAATTTTATAGGTCACCTAGTCTACACGGAAATGTTCGACCATAATTTTTAAAACCTTGTAAACTTTTAAACTTCAGATTATTTTTACCTAGATAAAGCTTAATACGTACATTGTGAACAAACTTATAGAGGGACAAATTAGAACAATTTAAAAAATAATACTCAAAAAATCAGATTGCCCAGTGAACTTGTGATAACATTCAAAATTTAGGAAGAGTAGGCTTTGAAGGAAGTTTTCATCAGATGTTTTTGTCTTTGTAGTATCATTCCTATTGAAAGTAGTACCGTTATATATATGCCTGTTTCACAAAGATAGTGTTGTCATATATAAGTAGTACAATCATGAGTTTGCTCAAAGCGATCGGTTGGGCATGAAAATGAAAACAAGTGATCCGTGCAAACGATATGAGAAAACTTGGCTGAAGATGCAGGTAGGATATAGCATATGTAGCGCACGTGTAGATGTACGTACAATACTTAACGTATATTGAAGAAAATACTGCAGGGAAAGCAATAAAATCGATATCAATGAAGATTTGTGTCAAGCATTTGTTTCCTTATTTTCTTTTTTTCAACGCTACTTTACGTTCTTTTTCTTGCTTTTAACAAATATTTTTTTCACCTCTGATACTTTTTTTTTCTTTCACGGTAGTAAATGACAAAATGCTTTTACCTTTTTGTTTAACCTTTAGTTTAGATTAATTTTAAAAAGTTCATATTTACTTCTTCGAATAGCAAGTAAAATGCTATTCCAATCTCATTTCTACGATGAAATATTAAAAAATCCATCCAAAAATAAACTTCAAATCAAGATGAACGAGAAATCTTTCAACATCCCTTGAACGACCCGGCCTTATGTCTATACTTTGGCCAAACATTTTAAGCCGACATTAATATTCCAGCTTGACACGTACACGCAGAGTCAAATCACCAAATTAGATCTAAAAATCGTTATATATCATATTCGTAAAAGCATATTCTTATCAGCTCTCCCTCCCCCTTCTTCTACATCATCTCTCATTTTTCACTAACCCTTAGAATGCCATTAAACCAATCCCATTGAACATATAAGACTCCTTATAAGAAATCTAGTTTTCCCCCGGAAGAATTCTGGAGGGTCGCGCAATCCTGCGCGGCAACTTTCAAATAAATTCAAAAAATCCTTTGAGAAAGTTACGTGCTCCCGAGGCAAAGCCATCGGATACTCGTGAGCTTTCAGCCCGTCGACTAACCATATATCAGGCCGCAGCGCTGACAAAAGCGCGAAAGAGAGCGCAGAGTGGTAGGGAGGAGGGGTGAAACAGCTACAGAGGGAACAGGAGGGTGGTAGGCAGGAAAGAAAACAAAGTAGCCTCGGAAGTAGCAGAGAGGGAAAAAAAACAGCGCGCCGCTGTAGCCGGCGGCGGGCTTTGCTCTCCTCGTCGAGGCTCGGAAGGGTAAGAGAGGCGGGGATAGAGTAGGCCGACTGATATTGCGGGCTCCTCGTGCGCGAGCGGAGCTCATAGAGCGAGAGAGGACGCACGAGAAGGACGCACAAAAGGGCCGTTAATCAGCGGTGCGTGCGCGTATAGGAGTGGAGGATACGGAGGAGGTGGGCTGTGTGTTGGATTGGGGCTGGCTGTGTATATACTTACACGAACATGTGGTACGTGACTGCGTAGACGCCGCGGGGTCGCTCGAGGAAGTTGTAGACGCGGGATTGGAGGCGCCGGTAGCGGGCATCGCGACGAGTCGCCCGATAGTTCACCGGGCGTCCCAGCAGTGACATCCGCGGGGCTGCCAGACGTCCACCTGCGCCGCCGCTCCTGTAACATAGACCAAGCCCCCACCATCTCGGCATTAATATGGCTCTCTCTCTCTCTCTCTCTGGGCTCTCCTGCAGCAGCAGCTGCGGTGTTATTGTTGCCTCAAGCGGCCGGGTATATAGGCACGCGAACCTCCCACGCGACACACGCTCTATACATGTCTGTGTGCATGTGTCCCGTAGCAGGCGTGCTCGCGCGTTTTGATGCATGCGACCAGGATGCGACACGCTATTAGCGTATTTCACGCACAGTAGGCTCGCCGGCGCGCAGCCGCTTGTTTGCTCGTTATCGAATTTATCGCGGCCAAAGCCAGTCCCATTTTTCATTCGCGTGCAGCCACACTGCCCGATCGCCCCCCGTTTCTCTCCTATCTTGCTCCCTCGCACACTCGCTTGTTATACCTTGCTACCAACACTCTCCCTCCCTTTCTGTCCTGCTTCTCTATTTTCTCTCTCGCTCACTCTTTCGAGCTTCAGGTTGGCTGAGGGGGGGGGGGCGGTTGTCGTTCGCGCTTTGCGGGCGCGCGCTTCGGCGTATACTCAACGCCACAGAGCGACGTTTTACTGGCCACCTTGGATTTTACGTTAGCTGGGCACGCCAGGCTTTCTCGCTACTCACGTCAGCTTAGTTACGCTCCCCGTGTGTACATGAGCCCAACTGATTGCTACAGCGTAAAGATCGCAATGGTCGATTGTATATTAATCGAACGAGATATTGTTTAAGGGGAAAATTAACATCAAGCCTTGCTGATTTACCGCCTGTTACTAGCTATACAATTTGTTATCCTCGCATTTAACGTCAAAGCTTCCGAAGCTTATTCAGTACCTTCAATTCTATACCTAAAATTGGATAAAATTTTTATGAAATAAATTAATTTTCAAATCGTACGTATAGTTTCGCCCATATATCTACCAATCTGACCGTTGTTTCTATTTCGATATTACCATCTAAATGCAATATCTATTTCCATTAGTACATTTAACTTTATAATGTAATTTAAAATTTGACCTTAACTGCCAAATAGGATTGCGTTACAATTGAGTTTGAATGTTACTATATAGTTATTTGGAAATTGAACAAAAGTTCGCAACAGTCAATTTTGATTTGGGAAACCATTAAAACCATCCGCAAATACGATTGTCCAGGCGGATTTTCTCAATAAAAGAAAAAAGATTTAAATTAACAATTAATAAAAATAGGCAGCCTGTGGTTCAACAAGCTATACCGAGTAAATTTGTTCTACATTTAACAGCAAGCTAATGCACATCATATTTCATTGAGCCGGCGCGCGCGCCTCATTTAATTTACTCGCTCAAAGGAAATTGTATGTACGACGGGCGGGTTGGCGAACGATAGGAAGAGGTGCGCCGATTTGCCGCGGCAGTTGATGACCAAGAAAAAGCGGGCAAAAGTGAGTGGAAGGGGGGGGGGAGCGTAGTAGGGCCGATCGAAAAAAATAAGCGACGGGCGTAAAATATGGTAAGGAACGAGGAGGAGAGGTGAGTACGCGAGGGGGTAGCCGACGATAAGGGCTGCGCCGATAAAAGTTACGCCGTGGCCACGTCGTTAAAACTTGGGATCTCATTTCACGTTTACTAGGCGTTCTCAGAGCGGCAGCAACACAGCAAACCCAGCCGGCGGCCTTGGTTAACGTTACAATTTATTCCGTCGTATTCGGGCTCAAGTAACCGTTAAACGACTCGAAAAACTGTCATTTTTCCCCCCGTCGCGTGTAAGAGAGAGAAACGAAGGAAAGCTGCGAGGGAAACGAAATGTCGAAAAGGAAAATCTGGGTCAGATTTATAATGGAAGGCTAGAAACTTTTCACCCATGACAGGGAAAAATAGAAGCGGGCATCGAGATAATGGATTATTTTCTTATTTACCACTGCTGCTACCGCTGAAATTGCCTGATGATCTATTTAACGAGGCTTTCTTATATCTATTTAATAAGTGGACGAAATTTGAGAATTATTCTTTTAACGACCAATATTGCCGACGGTATAACGCGCGAAGCTCAAGCAATGTTATCGTTGAAAACGGAAATATATCATTATAGTCGACTATTAATGCGAGCGAACGTGTGAATTTATTGACAGGGGAAAAAGGGCATATGATAATATAAAATAGTTAGTGCTTCTTAATTGCACGGCTTATCGAAGAGAAATATCGGCGACTTCTGGTCATCGATCATCTATCTAAAGTAATGAAAGTATATTCTACACTACAGATCGTTATGTAGGCAAATATAATTAATATAAAAATTGTCAATTCTCGTTTTGTCGGGACAAAACGACAATTGGTTCAAGGTCGCGGTTCTAATAAACGAGATAAAAGATCCTCAAATTAATCCATCCAACACTTATACACATCCGACGGTGCAAACAGCTCGTCGCGCGAGAACGCGAGCGATAAGCAAACGTCGATTCGCCACGGTCGTAGTATATACGTAAAACGACAACAGGCATCAGGCGAGATCGTGAAAACGATGAGGTTAAACACACGCGAGATAGGTTTTTTTCATCCACCGCAGTAGTGCAATTAAGCCCGAAGCTAATTGTCCCGATGACACTTTTTTTTTCATCCGGCCTGGTTAGTGGCACACACGCTATTTTAAGAGCTGTCCACCCTTGTTGAAATCTCGAGGCGCAACATGTTTACACGCGGGACGACGAGTTGAGAAACTGCGGCTGACCTCGGTCGTTACTGCTGCCGCCGCTGCTATTGTTTGCTGAGAAAACAAGTGCGCGAGCTTGATTATTTGCTTTTCGGTTACTACTGCTCCGTTTGATTCCGCTATGGTATGCCACTTAATTGCCGCTCGTCAAGCTCGTTGAATTGAGCGAGTGAGCGATATATCCTGTATACGGCTGTTGTACGTAGGAAAGGATCACTCAGGATTACGACGCGTGTGAATTTTTATTGCCAGCGTAGACGCGTATTTAGACGGAATGAAATAAAAAGGGGGGAAAACATCGAACGGTAGGTGGTGTTTATGGAAATGTGAGCTTTATTATTAATCATACATCACGCGGAATGTTCAGATTCATTTTTTTTTCCTTATGTATCTTCGCAGTTGTAAAAGCTGTTTTATTGGCTACGTAATTTCCGCGTTATTTATTGCGGCAGGTTTCTTATGTACACCCACGCGCTCACATCGCGTCAAGTGGTATTATTCACGTAACGCGTAGAAAAATTGTTTTTCAGAATCGAAAAATTTTCAAAATGATAAATTTCAACCCCCGGGAGCACGAGCAGTCGGCACTATATACGGTCCCAACTTTATTAAATGGAACAATAAAAGTTGATCAAACAAGCAATATACCATTAATCCAACGGGTACATCCATCAATTAAGTGTAACTTTTACGACTGTACCAGACATTTCTGTATATCACTCGTCTTTTTTTTTTTTTTTAACTTTCATTACAAAGCGTAAACGTTGCCAACGGCAATTTCACTTCGACGACAGTTGGATTATGTGGCCGCATGTAAAAAAGTGTGCCCCTTTCAACAATGGAACGATCTTTTTCTCTCTTTCAGCTTGCAGCTCTCATTTTTTATTCACAACGGGCCTAAATCAAAAAACGTCGAGAGGGTGGCGAGGAAATGAAAAGAATCCTTAAGTTCGGCCGTAGACGTCATTTCAAATTTTTAAAAGAGGTCGTCAACCCTGAAGCCTAAAAACACCACCCAGAGCCTCAGTGTCTCGGCCACAGTGAAAATCTTTATCATCCTTCGAGCTTTCGGAAAAAAGCCGTAACTAACCTTCGTCGTTGCGGCTACGTTAATGTGTTTCATTTTTTAAAGCTTTTTCCGTCTCTCTTATCAAGCGTATGGTGGCGAAGCAATACAGTCGAAAGCCGGGCTTAAGACTCACAATCTATATGGGTGGCTAAGCCAACACTCTACTATAACTGTAAGCCTATTTTTTTTAAACAAAAACTACCATAGTTGAATAAAAACTAAGATTACAACATTAATATTCGTTAGTATAACAATATTACAACAACAAAATTTAGACGACCCAATTATTTGCGTATCAAAATTTTCGCGCATCGCACGTTGAAACAATTCAGGGTAGAAATTGATTTTCCAATTGCGCATTTTATCATGCGATGCAAATAAATCCTCATCAGGCGGAAAGCCAGCTTTCATAAATCTGAAAAACCGTTTATACGCCGAGAGAAACGTCCGTCAAAGTCATCGTCCTTCAGAAAAGAGATCAGCGCGGTGACCAAGCTGGCCGGTCCATTGAAAAAAAAGGGGGGCGCTCCAGATGCAAAGAGCAAGAAAGAGAAAGAGGGAGAGAGAGAGAGAGAGAGAGAGAGAGAGAAGCGTCGACGGCGATTCACGAATCCGCGTGGTTCGACAAGGCGAGCGCCGCAAGGGGAAAAAAAGGAGTAGAGAAGCAGAAGCAGTAGTAGAAGAAGAAGAAGAAGACGAGCAGGCCGGGTAGGCGTGGGCGCCTACTTATTTATAGCCCCGGGGGCCGCAATGGGCCGAGACGAGCCAAGGTATACACACGTCGTCGTGGCGCGCATAGAGAGGAGGCGCAACGCCCGGGGGCGCTCCTCGGCCGAGAGGGTAGGCAAAATAAAAGCCACAGGGGGGCTGAGGGGGCAGGAGAGGGCGAGAGCTGGCGCAGTGAAAGGGGCGGAAGAAAGAGAGACGGGCTGCGCGGGCATTTTTTCCGCTCTCCTTTCCGCGGCCGCAGTAGCGCGTGGCTCGCTGCCAGCCGATAGATACCCTACCGGGAGCTCCCTTGCTTTCCTCGCCACCTCCGCCCATCCTCTTTTCTCATACCATCGCGCGCGGACCCTCTGTCCGTCGGCTGAATCAATTCCCGTGTTATTACGTCCTTTTCTACTCGCGCCGGGACCGCGGACCGATATTTTTGGAGCTCCTGGGCTTTACGGCTCGAGGGAAGGTTAATCTCTCCCCCGCCCTTTCTTAACCGTGTCCCCTCTCTTTCCTTCTCGGCCGCCTCTTTTCACCGGGCTTTGGCGCGGCAAACCGACGTTGATTTATAATTAATAAATGGGTGAAGGCTTTGGGGGAGATGGTCGAAAAGTTTTAAATTGCACGCACGCATGTTCTCTCTTTTTCTCTTATTCCTTGTGTATACGTTAGCAGAGTGGAAAAAAAGGGAGGCAGGGGGCAGTGATGCCGGATTCGGGACAGAGCTCCTGCTGCCACCACTGTACCGGCAAAGGTACCCAGTTCTCTCCCCGTTGCAGCCTATGAGGGAAAATGTTTGTAATATTTACACGAATTTACTCCTTTTTACTGCATTATCCGTTTTACTCCCCAGAATACTATAAATTGTTTAAAAAGACACCGTATCAATGAAAGAGGACCAATGTTGGCAGTTTGAGCGCGTAAACATAATTCATTGACGATGTTCTTTTTGAACTCACATTTACCCTATTAAATAAATTTGACAAAACGTAAACATTTCAAATATTTAATCTCTATAAACTTTCTCGAAAACAAAATTTTTTTTAAATAAAATAAAATCAAGTCTCGTTTCCTTTTATGTTTAAAATTATTGATAAATAAAACGTTTTGGCTTATGTACATCGCAAAAAATCATAGTTATTTATCTATAAATATAATAATTTCAATAAGAAAATCGCCAAAGAATTATTTTTACGCGCTCAAACTGCCAACATTGATTTTCTTTTATTGATACGGTGTTTTTAAAACAATTTATGGTATTCCCTGAAATGCAGTAAAAAGAAGTAGATTAGTGTAGATATTACAAACATTTTCGCTCATTGACTGCAGCGGGGAGAGAAGTGGGTACCTATGCCGGTAGAGTGGGGGGAGCAGTAGCCGAGGGAAAACTGGAGCCTCGTCCCGAATCTGGCATCATTGGCGGGGGGGGCTGAGGAAGTTTGATAAATCGCCGAATTTATTTTGGTGTCGCTCTGTGTTGGGCTGCCGCGGTACACCGACCTAACTTCGCTATTTTCAACCGAGATGAATCACGCGTCGTTCCAGAATGTCTTTGAAAAATATTTCGGATATCCGATTGGGGTTGTTGAGATGAAGAATATGGAGGTGGGGACAAGGGGGTGTTGATACAAAGACTTTTTGAAAACTAAAAGGAATCGTCGCATTTACGGGCGGACTATAAGCGTATAACGTCGAGAAAGCAGAATTTCACGCTGATAAGAGATCGTATAATTTTCGTTGTGAATGGGATCGCTGGCTTCTCGAGGGCTGAATCCGTGCAAAAATAGTCGGCCTTTTTCGTACTTTCACCTCATGGAAATTTTTACGACTCGAGAGGCAGCAAAAAATTTGCTGGGAATTGACCTTTTTTTTTCTTTCTTGTTACGCCCCCTGAATGCCGACATTTTTCAACGGACGATATACGAGCGATAAAACCTTATCAAATTAAAATTTTTGTTTATTATTCAGAGTAAACGCATCGCTTCTTAGTCATTGGAATGCCACGGAGTTAAATCCGGGAGGAAAAAGTTAACGTTATAACGCTGACAAAGAAGTACGTAATGAAAAAGGAGCTTTTAAAACAAAACAATAGGAGGCTCGATCAAATTTTCCAGGCCCATTTCGCGTTTCCTTCATCCAAGAGACTAGCTGTCGGCTAAGGAAAAGGGGATGCATCAGGCTTGCGCGTAATCGTTTTCACGGCCGATTATCCTGACATTTATTTCGCGAGAGCCGCTTACTCCCGTTAGCCTCTTGCCCGAGTAAAGCGTTCCATTTATATTAAAGCAAGTCGCCGAGGAAAGCGAGTGTGTATACACATTTTCACTAAGCAATAGGGCGATCAGTTTTCTCTCGTCGTTCGCCAATTCCTACGATTGCTCAAAAGTTAAAATTTTAAAGCCTTTGGACAAGTGCGCGCGTCAGTGTGTTATAGGGTGTATGTGGTTCTTTTTTTTTAACGCAAACCATCTAGAGTCCGAGAGCGTGTCCTGGATTTTCGAGGCATTCCAGGCACAACGATTGTTATTAATGGCCCATACGTTGCGGATTGATTTGTCGCGTGTTCCCCGAATCCCGGGATTAGGATTTGAAGAGGCTGCTGCAGCAGCATTGTTGATGAAATTGCCTTTTCACGAGTGAGAGAGAGAGAGAGAGAGAGAGAGAGAGAGAGAGAGAGAATTCAAACGATGGGAAAGCGCTTTGAATGGACTATTGAAAAAACAAGCAAAGAAGAGATCGATCGTCGTGATCGGAATCATAAGCTCTGACGCGTATCTGTTTGCTTGGAAATTCCCGACGATTTCCTGAATTACTCATTGAGCTCTGCGTGTTTTTTTTTCTTTTGCTTTGTAACGAGACTTGTATTTTTAATTGAGGCGGAGGGAAAGGCTTGAGTACATTCGAAATAATTATTTGATATCCCAGATTTTAAGAGCAAGCAAAGGACCAGAGGGTTGAGGGGGGGGAGGGGGTAGGGTCTAGACTATATTTCTAATCTGTAATCAAATTTGTGATTGATGAGTTTTGTGTATAATTTCAAAATAAAACACCGTTGTTGCCGTGTGATTTGTGCGTGCATATATAATCCACCGGCGGGGTAATAAATCTCCATAGAGGCGCCAGCGAAACGTCGAAATTTTATTTTTTTTCCCCGTCTATATTGAATTACAAGCAACCGACACCGCTCCATGCCCTTCAGCCGAATAGAAAAACGCAGCGGAAATATTAATAAGGAAGACGGGGCTGCTCTCTGTGGCCGGAGTATATAGCCATGCTCATCACGTAGTAGCGCCACGCGCGCGCGCTAAAGAGGATGAGAGAGAGAGAGAGGGAGAAAGAGAGCAGTGTGCTTCCCTTCCGAACTGCCTATACGAAAGTTCCCTCGTAAATAATCGTCCGATAATGCCGATAAGTGGGAGGCATGGGACTCAAGCCTGCCGATCAAATTAAATAAGAGCGGCTCGGGCGCGCGAGTCACCTCGGGAACTTTATCGGCAAGGGGCGGGGGAAAGAAGGGAGAGAGCGTGTAGCAATAGCCAGAGGCGCGGGAATAACTTTGGCGCGCGGCTGCAGAAACTTTTTTAAATTCACTATCCCGCCTCGAAGAAAACTGGAGGTCGGTGGGCGGCAGCGCTGGAAAGAATGACGCTTCGTTTACCCATTTAAACTCGCGTTCGGCCGCTCGGCGTTCTTTGAAGGAGGAAAGGATATAAGAAAAAAAAAGAAGTCGCGGGAACAGCGCGCTTGTCAGAGCACGCGCGCACACAAGTTTATTCCCGACAGTCATAAATGCTCGAGCGATGGCCCGGCTTTCTCTGTCTCCCTTGCTTTTATTCGGCTCTACCCCTCCCGACTGCGAGGTCTTTCTTATCCCGAGCGACGTCGCTTCCGACCTTGCGTCATTTCGACGCCGCGTTCGCGATTTCTTTATTCCCGCTTTTAACGTGGACCTTTTGGAATGTGCATTTTTTCTTCTTCCTCGTCATTCTCCCCTGCCTTTCGAGATATATTTTAAAAACTTTGTTTTTCTGTTGTCGGCACTCGGGTGTTTATTAGACGTATTTTTAGAATTTTAAACGATTCTTCCTTTTTTCGCTTGGTTTTTTTTTGCGGTAATCGGTTTATGACTGACACGCTGAACGTGCCCTACTCTAATATTATTGACTGCATTTTCCGATAGCTCCGCAGAGTTGTATTCGAATGTAATTTCCAAACGTCTAATATTTTCTTATGTTACAATGTTTTGTTGGTTATTTTAAAAACAAATTGTTTAATCGAATTCAAGTGACTGCTCGATGAAAGCAAACATTTTTTTTTCTTGTTTTTATGAAACATTAAAAAAAGCAATCGATTATGCGCAACGTACTTCTGACTGCACGAACTAGATTATAGAAAAGAAAAAGGCACGGCTGTATATATTTGTTCACGATTGATGGGGGGCTGGTGCTTTGTAGTGCCGTTTGATAAAATCTTCGTTACATACATAATCATAGTGATTAGAATAGGTACGACTATAATGATATTCTTCTTGAAATAGGCATATTCCTCGACGGCCGAGCCATAATATTCTCTTTTTTTAGAAGGCGCTCAGTCAGCATGATTTGAGCAGACTTGCACAACCGGAATACCAAGTATCAAAAGCATATGAGGTAAGCGTATAGCCCGAAAATCCCAGCAACCCTGTGCCTCCGGAATAGAAAAAAAAGGGGAGAGAGAGAAAAAAAAACAATTTACCCGCTCGAGCTTGCGTGAAAATGTGCTTTCGGCGAGAACGCGAGAGCCATCCAATGCGTCGCAGCAAAAAAAAACACTTGTAAAAAAGATCAAAGCCTAATAGGTTGGTGTTTATTAAAAGCGTAAATAAACCCAAGTCCCGCATCGTCTTTTTTCTTCTTCTTCGGGGCTCGCGCGTAAGCCCCGAACAGGGCAAGAGAGAGTTTAAAAGTTATGCCCGCGCAGAGACACGACCTCGTTTCTGCGTCAGCTGCGGGCTAATTAGCAGAGCACAGGAGGCCTGCGAGCGTGCATTTTTAGCGGCGAAAATTGATTCCCCGTGTTTTTCCGCGTGTAGTCGGCTGAAAATTCGGGTCAGAGCTTGGCCCCCCCCCTCCCCCCGGAGCTTTTATCCTCGCCCACCGCGCGCGATTTGCACACGCGCATTTTTGCATGATCGAGCTTTTTCCAAGAGCTCCGCGCGCAAGCCCAAAGGATGCCTCTGCATTTTGCTAGCACAGCCCCTCCACTCGATGTGGCTGTTTACTTGCCGAGCTCGCTTATGATGCGTATGATTAGATTCTTGCGAGACGCGAGCTGCATGACGCTTTTCAATGTTTGCGCAAGCAAGTGATGTTGTTATAGAAATGAAATCCGGAGCAATTTTGTGCGCGGCGCGCGACATAGGCGCTTGGATTTATTTTTCAAGCGAGAGCTAGTTCGTTTTCAAAATTTATCAGGCACTCTGTTTTTCGTTTATTTCGAGATATTCAAAATATTAATAATCTAGTTTGATATTCATGAAATGCGCGTGGTTACTCGAAATGTTCAAGTTTTAATTGGTGTAAAAGATAAGATGAAGTTCATTATTTACTTTCATTGTGAAATAGGTTAATAATAGTCCACTTGAGAATAACCTTAACCTATGTCATTGAGAACGTATTAAGCGCATTATTTTTCATCTAAATATTAAGAAATATTTTAGCATACGTTATTATAAATAAACTCTCATTCTAATTTGGGGGATTGGCGAGCGACGACATCAGGGGGGTACCCCCTTAGTATAATTAAAAGGTCCTTTTCGCTCTAGGATGCTTAGTTTACAAGAAACGGTTTCGTTTGTGCTTGTCTCTTTGGACTTTTTAGTCTTCATAGCAGCTAAACGTAGCATTTTTGTTGTAAAAAAGTGCAGTTGCGAATATTGCTTGTTCGCACTACGCTTCACGGAGGTTGGCAACCGGAGCAAGTAGGGGGTACTCCCCCTTAGTTTTAGTTAAAGAAAACAAAGTCATAATACTTAATTGTGCAATTTTAATTATTTGCAAACTTGATATTAACTAAAAGAATTCAAAATTAAAAAAAGAAAAAAAAAGAGAAAGAAAATAGATTGCCAAATGGTAGGGCGTTTTTTTCATCGACATTAAAAATTTATCCTAGAATGCAGCACGAGTTGGATTCATCTGGTGATGAAACTTTTGGCCACAGGGTAGGAAACGAGGACAGCAATAATAAAAATGTGACCTGTCCGTTGTGCAACTAAGGCGTTTCGGAGGGCATTAAGGAAGGAAAGTGGATGTACCAGCTAGTTGGAATAGTGCTATGTAATCTCTCTAGCTTCTAACTATCTCTTTTTAAACAATTTTTAATAATACTTGTTACATCCTTTGCGAAAGATTACCTTTATTATTAATTTTATTTGTGAGTCTTTATTGGGTCTTTAAATTTTAAAACGAGTAATGAAATAAAAGTATCGCTTATCGTTAATATTGTAATTAAATTTCAGGCATAAAATTTTAAATGTCGATTAAGAATATTTTACGGCTCTCATAGATTCAGCATTATTTCAAATTCGCGACATTAATATTGTCCAGAGTTTATACCGACATTTACTCTGATTACTGGCAATATATTCAAGAATGATACTCGCGCGTTTGAACACTCAATGTTTTCCCGAGGTATTTTCATTTCCTCCTAATAACCAGATCGTTTCGCAACAAATGAAAATTTTCACTTTTTCAAAGAGACATTTCATCCGCTCAGCCGACGAAAGGCAATTAAAATTGGATCCGAGTTATTACAAATTTATTGGATTAATTTGAACCTTACATTGCCACTCAAACCTCCTGAATTTCAATAAGCCGTCAAAAAAGCGTGTTATTGCTCGCGAGTCCTGATAAAAAAAAATATATATACGTATATACACATCCCAGACGCGCTTACGGTCCTCTCGCGTATGAATCGCCCGGTTAATTACCCCGAGGAGAACGCTTATTCTCTCCTGTGCTCTTTATTAAACGCCATATAGCCTAGCGCAGCGCAGAATAAGCTGATGAGTCTGTCAGAGCGAGGAGGCACTCTCTCAACGTAGAAAACGCGAAGGTTTATTCATTTCCACCAACCCAGCAGCCGAGAGCGACCCACGACGATCGTCTACTCTGGATCCGAGCATTAGGACTCGGCAAAGTTGAGCGCCGAGGGGAAATCCGGAGGGCGGACGGGAGACGGAGGGGATCAACCGCGTGGACGGCCAAGCCACAATCGATCCGGCCGCTTCCCTGTACGTGTCCCGCTGCGCGCCCGAATGGATTAGCGCTTTTCTCCGAGCCAGCCTCCCCCCCCTCCCCTCCCTCTCTCCTACCCGATTCACCGCAAGGCTCTAATTAACGTTGGCCTAGGAGCGACGAGTAGCTATTCGGCCCTATAGCTCCTAGGACTCTCTCTTTCTCCTTCATCCCTCGTTTTTCCTCCGCCCTCTCTCCCTTTTTTAATATATCCTCTCTTTCCTTTTTCGGCTGCATAGCAATCTGCTTAAAAGCGGCCGGAGAAAACGAATTTCGATTGTCACTAGCTTTTAAAGTGGGCACAGGTAGGGGGGGAGAAACAAAAAAAAAAAGGGAAAAAGGGTAAAAAAAAAGAGGAAGAAGAACCCGGATGGTTTTTGTCTGCGCGCGGCCGCTGTATAGGTCTTTTATGAAATATTTGGAATCCGAACGATTTGGGGTAGGCGGCAAAATATTTTTCTAATCGCATTTGGTATTTTAAAAGACCGGCTAAATCGTTTATCGATGGCAAAGTTATGGGAGAGCGCGACGGGCAATAGATTGAGGAATCTACGAAATTATAAAGATGTACGGAGGCAACGATAAATAATGGAGAGACGTCGAATATACACTTATTTTGGAGATTAAAGACTGCGATACTTATTATCTCGAAATTTATTGAGCTAAAGCAGTGGAAAAATAGAATTGTTAATATCTTAATCGATCATCGGATCGATGCACGTTTTTTTTTTCAATTTTTATCAGTTATACAATGTGAATTATTATTAAACTATTGCATCGTTCCAGCTTTTAAATCTCGGCTTTAAAAATCAATTTAAGTCTTCGTAAAGCATTTAGTTTTATTAAAAAAAAAGGATTAATAAAATAAAAATAATAAATAAAGAACTTTGTACGCTTAAAACTCTCAATACATAGATCATTGTTTCAAGGGCATGGCACATTATAGTGAACTAACAACTTTCGAGTACGTAATAAATTGCCCAGTGTACGTAATTTTTGTGATCAATTGAATTTAATAAGAATTTTCTACTGATTATTATACGAATTTACGTATCCTAAGTGAATAGAGTACTTTATCGGATCGACTTATTTAAACGGCGGGATTAACATACAAAACTGACCGGGCGAGAGAGAGGAGAACAACGCAACGAGTGACACGTACAGGAGAAAAGTTGGCTCGTACAGTGGTGTTTGTTAATTGCTTTACACACGCGACACGTATAAAAAGTAGCCTATCGAACAAGCTATTCCAATGTATTTTTTCAGGTATAACCTGCAGCTTTCACGTGATGAAATGTAAATTCATAGCGGGGTCACGTGTTTTAAAAATATTTTCACTAGGACGCGCGCGGGCGCGCGCTGCTCTATTGTTCCGATATCTACGTTTGTCTGTGTTGTCCGCGCGAAAACTTTGGCCGAGCGCTAAAATTAACCTTCGATTTGGCGCGCGAACGTAATTTTAAAGAGGATTATTCTCAAATTACCATTTCGTTACGCTTTGCCGTAACGCTCGGGCTGGATATTTTATATGCTCGTGAAACTTTTGTTCGCTAATTTATGCATTTATTTTTATTTTATTTCATAAATATAATATTTAAAAAGAGCAGGTCCTGCACTTTAATGCAATGAATACTTTTTTTTACGTATTTCAAGACAAGACTCGAATAATATTTCCTAGAATAATTATTTTGAACACTTCAAGAGCATAATATTTCAACTTGAGAAAACTATTTTCGAGCTTTATTAGCATCAATATAAAGTTTCTCTCGATATTGTGTTCAAAACAACTCTATTATCAATTGACTGTACTATCAATTTATAATAGTAAATATTTATTATTTTGAACCACATCAGCAACATTAAATTTTGCAACGCTGTAATTTGTAAAGTATTTAGTTTATAAATTTCACGAGTTTCTCTCGTGAAATTTATCACTTTTTAATTACTTTCGAGAAAATTTCTATTCCGAAATTTAAAAAAAAAACGCACTTAAAATTTCTTGGCAACTTTCTTTTGATTATGCAAAATATTTCTTGTGTTAACATGTTTCAAATTAAGACTTTTTTACGTAAATTCGTCAAATAATTATTTGAAGTCACAACCCCGTCCAGTATTTTAATCAGATGACTGATTAAAATATCTCCGTTTAAAATTTTTGACGTATTCCGATTGAAAATGCGATATCAAAATAGCACCTTTAAAACGTAGCAAAAATGTTGACTTTATCGCAGTCTCGAAATAATGCAGAACTATTCTTGTGCCAGCATTATCCATGAATAGAGTAGGGCTTATTTAAAATTCACCCGCATATATTAACGAAAAGGGGGAAAAAATAACGGTAACGTTAGACGCTTCGATAAGCGAAACAAAACTATATTTTAAAACCTGCAAAGTTTACATCCTTAAACTTTCTTCATAAACCCAGGTACTTTTTACAAAAAAAAGTCGCATCAACTCTAAACGCAAGCCTACTGTTATTTACCGCTCGGATGCATTTTAAAAAAGTACGAAAAACTGGGGCGGCTGCAATAAACGGTTGGCTATCCAAAAGCCCACGTGCCATCGACGTATCCTCTCGTACGAGTTAATTAAATTTTTCCCCCACAACATTTTTCCTACTCTCTCTCGCCCCCCCCCCCCTTGGAAGCAGCTCCGTAGAATCGGGACTTTCCCCTTGGGGGCCGTTTCGTTCGCACAGCCCCAGCTATTCTCAGCCCTCGTAAAAATTCAAATATTCAGCGGAACATCGATATTTCGATATTTCAAAAGAAACGAACGATCCGTAGACGTTTGCCGGCACATCGTCCTAGAAGCAAAAAAAAAAAAGGAAGAAGAAGCCTGTCTCGCCTGGGGAAAAGAGGGGTCGGCTAATAAAAGGACTCGTGCGTGCGCGCTCGGTATACGTTGTTGCACCTACCGTGGTAATTAACACTTCATTGGAGTCGGTCCGGCGGCCGTGGGCGCCGGTTTATTTTGCGGCCCGCCCGCCGCCAAGCTCAGCCGCTGCTCGGCCCGAGCCACCTACGGCGTGCTCGCCCCATTTTCTCGGCTTTCCAGCCTGTCCCACCTCCTCCTCCACTTATTCTCCTCGGATTCTTGCTCTTCTTGCCTGATCGACTCGGCCACCTGTGGACGATCAGATCGACGCGTGTGTTTTCCTCCCGCTGACGCTTACTACGCGCGCTAATCCTCCTCGGCGGCTCCGGACCGAATGATCGATGCCACTTCCGGCCTCCTTTTCCCGCTCGGCGACTACGGCTCGTCTTTGAAATACCGTGCACTCGTTATTCTCTTTTTTTTTTATCTCTCGCACACCCACCTTTTTTCTTGTCCGTTATCACTTTGATCGAGGTAAAATATTGTCTCGCTTGATTCAATTTGAATTTGTCGAGATGGCGAGGCGAATGAATGCGGCGAATTCACGTGGATTTGTATGTAGGCACAAAATTATCCTTTCCCAATATTATCTTCTGCTCTTTCATTTCAATCTTATCGCTGATCGATGCCTCATGAATAATCCATAAGCTGTAGCTCGAGGATCAATCTGCTGATTATCATAGAAGACGAGAGCCGGCTGGGCGCGCGTGGCTCTTAATTTTGCAGGCAAACAAACAATGCTCGCTCCGAGGCTCTTTGGCCCGTGGCCTAAAAATAGCCCGGCCGGCCTGTACCGAGAGAAGCGCAATCCCGCTAAATATTTGCTCTGCTCGAAAATACTCCTCCGTCAGCAGCACTTGCCGCTTGAACAATGACTCTTGTGTAACTTTTTTTTCTTCCGTTCCGCAGTCACCGCGAACGAGAGTCGAAACGCAGCGCCGAGGATGGTCGTCGCGCGGCATTCAAACTTTAACAACACGATCCAGCGGCGAACGTTAATGCGGTCCCGCAACGCGCAAATTCCAGCAAGTAGAAAGAGTCGTGGTCAGTAGTAACAGCCAGCGGTAGGTATACAAGGAGAGCTTGATATAAAGAGACGAGCGGGGGGCCGGCAGGTCAAAAGCAGCAGCGGCAGCTCGTCGTCGACCAGCTGCAGCGGCTCGGCGAAGACTCTCGGCGCGACGTAATCATCGCGAGGCCGAGGTGCCCACTCGAACGAGCCTCTGCTGCGCGGGTCAAGGGCTCGGGGCTTACCGGCATGACCAGCCCGCGTGCTCCTTGAATCAGCCAGCACTTACAGTAGCTCTCCCCTTCCTCCTCCTCCTCCTCCTCCTCCTCCTCGAGGTCCTCGCTGTCGCTGGGGGGAGAAGAGAGAGTCTCGCTCTTTCTGACGCGTCGTCGTCGCTCGGCAGCCGGCGTCACCCCGCTGGGACGCGTCGGCACACTCTAGTCGCGCGCGAGCGGCTCCCGCGGCACGCAGCCGGTCGAGAGCGGGGGAGGACGCGCGCCGCTCTCTGCGCGCCGGCGCCGCCGCCGAAATGTGTGTTACCAGTGCCGACGGCTCCGCGCGCGCGCGCCCACTCGCTTCCTCTCTCCCGACCACCCTCTTCTCCTTTTCTCTACCAGCAGCCCCTCCCTCCCCCCCTCTTTGCCCGTAGCACCGTCTCCTTCTCTGCTTATCCCTTTCAATATTCCATTGTTCTCCCTAGGTCCTTTGATATCGAGTCCCCGAGAATTCGACTCTCGAGAGCTAATAATTTTTTATTATTTTATTATTATTATTGGCCCCTACTAGCAGGATATTGATGCCCTGGGCAATTGGGCCACAGGCGTGCGGCTCTCTCTCTCTTTCGCCGCGTGGCAGGTCACCCTGTGCGTGCTGCTCGGGATATATTTGAGTAGAGAACGCCGAATTTTCTTCCTGCACGCGACGATTCCCTGACAAGCCCCTCTGACTACGTATATATATATATATATCCGCCCTAGCCATCTACTTCCTTGCTCTCCAGCTCCCACGTTTTCTTCAATGCTGTACTACGGCAAGCGCTTGCGTATACTTTAATTGGCGTACGTGAGCCGCATTGAGTTTTGTTTCGCGCCGTGCCGCTACTATACTTTTCAAATGTACGTGCGTACGTGTAAGTGAATGGTAGGAAGAGGCAAGGGGGAGGCGGAGGAGACGACGGTGGCTCAGAGCTTTCATCGCTATTCTTTCATGATGAATTGGATTTTTTCCATTCCCTTCTCTCTTTGTTCTTTTCTCTGCTCTTTTAAGGATTTTTGATGGCCGCGTATGCAGATCAGCTGCAAATGGCAGAGTAGGCTGCTTTTTGTCGAACCCTATGGAAAACGGTGAATGCAAAAGTGACGCGCAAGAAAAAGCTTTTTGGCGAAGGCATTTTGCAAAGTTTTTACTGAGGAGTTGTAAAAAAAAATAAAGTTTTCATTGATAAGGCAAAGAACACGGGATTATTGTTTGAAAATTTGTGTAAATTATGTTTTCTAAAGCAGTTGTTTAAATATTTTAATTTTGTCATTTTATCACTATAATTGTGATGTACCTAAAAATATTGCACAGTTAGAATTTCTTCTTTTAAAAAATGAACTGTATACGTAATGTTCACTAACGATGAAAATATTAATATTAATTCCTTTTTTTTTGGAATAATATTTGCTTCAATAGATTCAACTTGGATGTCTTAAAGTACGCAGTCATTATTTATCCGTCGCATCAACAAGTCAAAACATGATTTTTTACTATTGTAGTTTTTTTTAACTCTTGACCCGCGTAATGTTGAACCTTTTTTTTACTATTTTTAATAGATGTACGAGTGTTACGTTT
The DNA here is from genome assembly GCA_030522585.1 of Anagyrus pseudococci. Classification (NCBI taxonomy): domain Eukaryota; kingdom Metazoa; phylum Arthropoda; class Insecta; order Hymenoptera; family Encyrtidae; genus Anagyrus; species Anagyrus pseudococci. Next base: position 24,121 of record JAPYYQ010001719.1, read on the forward strand.
TTGCAAGAGCCTCGTGAGTAAAAAAAAATTGATCGATTATAAATAACGTTTAATATGACCTAAATTTTCGAACAGACCCACATTGTTATATTTTGAAATTCGACTTTGGTTTTAAGCCTTTGTGACAGTTAATTGATTGTATTTCGGCAGGGCTTGTGCAATGACTCAGCCAACCGACATCGGGATTGAACCTACGACTAGTAAAATGCGAAGCTGATACTTTTTTGGCTAACACAGATCTGACCTTATTTTTATGTAGTTCAACAAAGAGTAAATGTTTTTGTTAAAGATATTAAAAAAATCTATTTAAAAATTAATATTTCAAATAGATATGCACCAAATTATATTTGTGCATAAAATATTGATATTGTCAAAGGCTTTAATTAAATTTGATAAATTCAATGATAAGACAGATGACGGATAGGTTTTTTTTTCAAACAAAATGATCATAAATGTAGATTAATGGATGATTAATGTTTCAACACTCTTTTTTAAAAAAAACGTTTTTAAAGGATTACAATCATTTTACATCATCACTTTGATATGTACACCAACACATTTTTCATTTAAGATTTCCAAAAAATGTTTAATTTTTTTTAACGTAACGCCACATTAAATGCAAAACTATTCTTTTTATTTCATCGAAATATCTAATTAATAGTTCTGGAGTTGTGCAAAAGAAGTCTACTAAACTTTTCACACGAACCCCACAAAATTAAAATTCCCAACTGCATTTAAAATATTAAACCGTTTGTTCTTTCTTTTAGTAAGCCAGCAAAAACCTAACAATTTAAACTTCAGTCGCAAAACATTCGGATCCTGTTTGTAAACAAATTTCTGTTAAATTTCCACCCGTACCGAAATAAACTTGAGTAAAATTTAACATATATATACATGTATAAACAGGCGCGCGTACACAGACACGCGCGTATACATGCAGGTCTAAATAAAATTCTTTGATGCTTCCGAGGCAAAGTTAAGCCGGTGCAGCCGCAAAATTTCATTTCGCACATATTCCCATATTTATTTACCCTATCTATATTTAAATACCAGAGCCTATTTCAGCGCAATCACTTAAAACATCTCATTTGTCCGTTTGACGTTGAAAAAACGTCGGCTACCGGCAATGCGACACACGCTGACTCTGCCTCTTTTTTTGTTTGGGTGTTCCGTTTGGTATTTCCTTTTTTACCTCGCTCTCTCTCTCTTTCTCTCTGCCCTCTCCGTGCTCATTCCTCAATCCCTCCATTCGGCGGCGCGCATATGCAACTGTTTTCGCGCTTCCGAGAGCAGCAATATCCCCGCTCCGCTCTCAGCTGCATATAGCGTGCATCCCTCGGTCCGCGAGCCCGCATGATTTTCCACGATACAGAGTGAAAACAAGCGCTTTCCTCGGCTCTCCCTCTCTGGTGACCTGCGTTTTGATAAATGGCACACTACAGCTCCCCCGCTGTCTCTGTGTTCCTCCCTCTCTCTCTCCTCTTTCCATCCTCGCCAAGGGCCCAGCTTTCCAGTATACTTGCAATTTTTTACGGGCAATGAATTTGTCGACTGGGAAGGAGCTCTCTCGCTCCTCGAAACGTCGCCTTTTCTTTTTTCCTTTTCGTCTTTACGTGTTGACTCGCGCCACCGGCCTTTCGCCGATGGCCCCCACCAAGTGTTTTGGAATTGTTATTTGCATATTTTATTTTTGGCGGAACCGCGGGATTTCGCACGGGAGCCGGGATTTATGAGCGTGTAAAGTTACACGCCAACGCTTACGCGAGATTTTCTCGTTACTTTGAAAGTTAAAAATGCACGCGTTTGGACGTGGGAACAATTTTATTTTTCCTCTATATCTGTTCGCGAAGAAGTGCACGTCGATTTTTTAGCCAAGGCATTTGCAGCTTCATGAAAATTCATTCCAGGATTTTTCTTCTAGGATTCGCGCAACTGATTATAAAAGCGTAACGGTTCGAGTTTCTTTTTGTTTGAATACATTTTTCATGCGTTACACGTCGCTATTCAATTCTAATAATCGTAAAAATGATGGTAAAGCAATCCTGAAATGATTTAAGTAATTTGATTTTCAAAATTTGCCTTACAGTATATTGACTAGTGTGTTAAAGCATTTTTCCGATATTCTATAAAATTTAAAACGGTACATTTGAAAATGTTAACGGAAACAATTGACGTTTCTCAATCGGAAATTAAATTAAAAATTTTCGAGCGAAATAAAATTTTCACGATAAAAAGTCGATTGAAAGTTTATTTCAATGAAGTATTAAGGTCTTGCTAAGGAAATAGAAGGCCAGTAAAATAAATTAGGGATTCCGAAAGTCACGAGTTCGTTGCTTGTGATCTCGCGTGAAATCGACAAAGGTCGATCCCTTTTCCCCTAACAACTTGCCCGAATCTATTACGTCATCGTGATGCAGGGGAAAAACAGGAGCGCTTGATGAGGTGTGACTAAAAGTCGACAAGGATATCGATCGACACGAGAGGCACAAAATTTATTTCACCTAACGCTATTTCACTTTGTAGCCGATCGAGCCTGTAACTTTTCGCTCTTTTTATTTTTCTCGTCAGCCTTTAAATTTTCGACTTTTACCAAAGGCTTTTTTTTATTTTAGAATTAAAAAAGGTACAATCCTTTTTCAATTCCCATAAAAAAAGTATGTTTTTTTCTTTAATAATGGTTTTGGTAAGCAAGCGATATTGCTTTATAAAAATTATGCTTTGCCATAATGATAATTTAAAAAAAATAAATAAACCGCACCGATATTTTGAGTACTTAATTTAGCACTCGAAATAATTCAATGCAAGCCCCCGTATAATGTACACAGAGCTAAATAAAGTAATATATATCGAACGTGGCGTATTTCACGGTAAAGTGGAAAGCAGTGCACTCTGCTCGACAAATCGTGAGCCCCATACCGAAGTAAACTAGCCAAGCAGATCTAATGGAAAAAAATTATCCTCATTCAATAAAGGCTCGAGGTCCTATTGTCACGCGTGCGCGGATAATTCTGAATTAGCAAACAGTTGGCAGCACAATCCTATGTATACACCGGGGAGAGTAGGTGTGCTTGTAGAAACCAGGCTAGATGGAAAATAGAGAGAGAGAGAGAGAGAGAGAGAGAGAGAAGGAGAGCGGCAGAAAAGAGGTGATGAAGGGGGGGGGGGTAAGGAGGGTATCCCGCAGTGCGGGCGTATTCGTACTTACCGCAGCGTCTTTTGGTCCATGTCGAGGGGGTGGAAGCGGACGCCGGGCGGCGAGAAGCGAGCGATATTCGGCCGTCCCCCGGCGGCGCCGGCACCTCGTGGCGACGTCATGCGGACGGCGGGCCCGGTTATGGTGGTCACGCTACCGGCGCCACCGCCTCGGCCGCAGACGTTGCTGTCCGAGTAGGTGGTGAGCAGGGGCCGATGCAGGAGGCCCGGACTGTCGGCTGCCGATGAGGTCTCAGACGTCATGCTCGTCGCCAGCGCCGCCGCAGCGACAGCCGCTGCCGTGTGCGAAGCCGTCTGTGCTGCTGGACAAACAACAGCCTCGTGCAGAGTCAGCCCATTGCTTTTTCCTTCTGCCCCAGTCAGGAACGCGAGGATGGCCTCGGTGTGCAGGACAAGAGAGACAGTCGCGGAGGAACGGGCGCACACACAGAGAAAGCACAGCCATGGAATTAAAAAAATAGTATCGCTAGAAATTTCGTTGGCGTAGGTGTATAGAGGCTTTAGGAAGCTTGGCTGCATATGTTCTTGGCATGCTGATATGGTCATGCTGATCTGGCGATTTTTTTTTCTTTCAGACTGTAGTGCTTCAGCAGGTACAGCCGGTTTTTTTATAGTTTTTTTTTTAATTTCGTATTGTTCGACGTTTTACGGATACTGAACATTTACGACAGATAAAAGCGATTATCATTTAATATTGATAAAGCCAATAATGGTGCTCCGATTTAAATATTCTTATTACAAAACGAATTAAAGAGTTAAAAGTGGTACAGCATTGTATGTGAAACGTTAATCAATAAAAACAATGATGCAATATATTTACTTATAGTTATTATAACATAAAAGACTTACAATTTATTCGTCAGCTGCGTAATTTCTTTCGATCTTTGCGAGACATTTCCTGGACCGATTCAACACTGTCTCATTGAACGGTTCAGCATCTGAAAAAGAAATGGGTAAACAAATAAAGATCGTAATACATAAATCACAAAAAATTCTTTTTTTATTTAATATCACGCAAACGTAAATCAAATGCAATGAAAAGAAATATGCAACAAGTTAAAAATGAAATATTTCCCAAATTTTTAAAATTGATGAATCGGCTAATGAAAAAAGAAAAAATCCACTCCCAAAATGTCAAATCCATCAAGTCTACAAATGAATATTTCACCGACATTTCTCCTGTCAATAACTCATTGCGAAAAAAAACGCAGACTTTCAATAATCTCCCGCATCCTCGAATTTCCCTCTTACTAAAATCCTCCAAAAAAAAAAAAAAAAAAAAAAAATCTGCCAAACGGACGGGGTCGCGGGAACGGGCGGCGGAAGAGGGGGTGGAAACGAGTTCGCAAACGGCCAGCGAAACAGGCGGTTCGTTAACCATCTCGTCGGCTAGCAACAAGTTCATTGGCAGAAATTCAACGCTCGGGCTGCTCTGCCAAGAGAGGCTGTCGGCGCCGACTCATCGGCTGTTAGATGTTTCAACGTTGTCTCTCGGCGCCTCAAGCCGGAGACCACAGTCCAACTGTCAATGGAGCTCGAGTCGGACATTAAAGCGCGATCTTGCAAAGCTCGCCGTGGGAAACAAAAGAACTGGCTTCTCCCCCCCCCCTCGCCCTCTCTCACTCTCTGTTTAGATTACTCTTTAGTCGCGTAATCGCTTTATGGCTATTCGTGTCCTTTTGACGCAGACAATTTGTTTGGCTTTCCCGGGCTAATTATAGTCCTTTACGTTGCGCCGCCTTGTTTTGAGTAATTGCCCGAGAACCTCCCCTCCCCCCTCTCACCTCAGAGGTGCCGCACACGAGCCGATGAAAAGCCGCGCCGGCTTTCCAGCCTTGCTACCAAAATATCGGAAAATTGGTAATGTTGCGGGCGACGTCTTGATCTTTTGTTTCTTCAAGTTTTCCGCTTGCGCCGTGTGTTCAAAGAAATCGAAACTTTTGACTCTGCTTATAACGTTGCTGTTGATGTTTCGCTTTTTGCGCGCTAAATAACCGTAGCTGTGCGGAGCGGATATGTTTGTCGGATTTAACGAGTTGCTAATTAAATAATTTTACGATGCTCTAGACAAATTTTGAGTTTATCTTTTATTTACCTCGAAAACAAAAATTATAAACTTTGTGAAAAAAGCGTTGATTTAAAAAAAGTTCAATGTATAAATAACGACGGTAACCTGTGCACAAAACGAAAATAATCAACAATTGGACGCGTTACACAAGATACATTTTCATTTCTCCCAACGCCATGATAAATAATAAATACACAAGGGGAGAGAAAAAAGAAGAAGTCAAACAAATTAAACTTTTGCCATTCGTTGATATCCCCGAGAGATATCATAACAATCACAATGGGAGGAGGGTATAGAGGTGGGCCAAACAAACATCCATTATCCGGCGAAATCGAAAATTCGCTGGCAATCGAATTTCCATACTCCAAAGCAAAACATCTCAATTCCCAAATACTCCGCTTCCGCGGGGCTACCGTCGGCTTGGCAAGATGACAAATCTTGGACGATCGAAGCAGCGTAGGCTATAAGCATTGGAAATGCCGGAGAGGAGAGCGCGTTAACCTTAGGTCCTTGGCGAAAATTAAGCGTGGAAAAATGAATTCCGGGACACACACATCCCGCTATCCTATACGCCGAGGAGGAATCGTATAATGCGGACGAGGGAGAGCGCATAAATCCTGCCCCCTGTGTGTCGCTGCGTTTCTGGCCATTCGGGTTCGTCGCACCGATGTTGTCGCTCTTTTACCTCTCCTACCTCCCACCCGCCATCTACACATCTAGCTTGTTCTTTTTCTCTTTCGCTCTTTTTATTAGAGTTGGAGGGACAAAAGAAAGCCGGTCTTCCGAGAAAGTCTGGGCCCATGGGCGTGGATGGCTAAGGAGGAATGCAGAGTGGCTGTAGAGCTTTATGGCAGAGCAGACATCCGCACTGATTGGAAAAGTTGCCGTGGCTATCGTAACGATGCTCCTTTAACTCGACTGTTTTTTCGGAATGATGCGAATGGAAGAGACACGCCGAACGAAATGATCCCCTATTTCGCCTGTGCGTTATTGTAAGGATTGCTTTCTCATCTTTTTCGCAGGAGTAACTGCCCTCTTTTATTTTTTTCTTTCGGTCAAATCTATCGGACCTATTTTCGGAAAGGCAATCGTAATAAATGATGGTTGTAAATAAATGAGCGGCAATAATGAAGTTTTGGCAGAAGTAGAAAGAGATGTAGGTTGTCGACAAAGTTACTCATCGAAAAACTGAGTTTAAAAATAAAGTTAACGTTGCAGTCTTAATTGGCCAAGTATCAGTTTACCAAACATCTGGAATGGAAACTGTTATGTTTTTGGTACTTATTTATCAATACGGCGCGATGTCTGACCAATATTGATGTTCTCTACTTAAAAACAGAAATTAACAAAGCTCATCAAAAATCTATCAGTCTATTGAGGGTTACGATTGAAAAAAGGGTAGATAAACTAAGTTCTTTATCGCTATGACGAATCAATTAAAAAAAATGAAACTAATATTAAAATTAAACAAATGCAAACTGTTTTAACAAATTATCGAAGACTTTTCACACGGTTGCATAAGACAATTAGTTGTGAGATTATTAGTCAAACTAACAATTAAACTGCTATTCACTTTTTTTGATTTGCAGCTTTATCGAAACTCGCATGATAAACCATGAACGATTTAATCATTAATTTATTTTTGCAATCTATTGTTGCCAAAAAATATTCACTGTAAACAAATCGAACGTAAACGGCTAAATATGTTTGATTGTCGTAAAGATAAAAAGCATGGCATCCGGAATAATGGAAAGCTGCAATATCGACGCATGCAAACTGTATTTTCTAGGTAACTTGAACTTTTTCCAAGAAAAAAGCTTCGCTGGTTGGGTAAGCTCGGCAACGTATCTGACGTCGATAAGGTAGCTTTCGCTTATCATGTATAACTTTGCCGTTTCACGGGTCAATAACATTGTAACAACGAGTGATATTTTGCTTTCTCTCTCTATCATTCTCTTTTTTTGGCACGTAGCAAGAGTCGCGAGTGAAAAATGACATTTTAAGCTTGGAACCTAATGCGTGGAAGCATCGGAGCTTGGCATCGCGACCGGATATCGGATGAACTTCTGCCAAAAAGCTTTTACGATTCATCATCCGCGGGTTTCGGATGGGTTTCTTTTAATAAAAAGCATGATTGATTGTAATTATTTTAAAAAAGTAACATACTTTGTTTAAAAAAATTTTTAAAATTAACCTCCTGCTTAAATTTTACTTCTCCAATAACGCTACTACCGGATGTTTGTAAAAGCTTTCCATTTTAACGAAAGTTAGTTAAAAACTTTACAACCGCAATTTCCACACGCACACAAAGTTTACCCTCCGAAGATTTTATTCGGAATTTCCGATAATTTCCACTGCGACCGAAAAACCACATCCGCAAAACTAATATCGAGCCCTCAAAATCGATTAAAGCTTTCAGCTGAATAAAAAATTTCCTCCGCGCCTTATCTTATTACATTACCCAATGAAACCGAGCCATAAAGACTACAGCCCTCCCAGCACACCTACCGGTCAAGTTGAAAATATTCGATCCAATCTCGCGTTACCATACATTCTTATCAATCCCAGTCGGTCAGCTTGTTAAATCAAGCTGAAACTTTTTTTCCCGTAGTCCCTAATCCATTAAAAGAAAGGAAAAGCCCGATATTTTCGAGGGAACGAAACCCGGCGCTAATACTCACCTAGCACGCACAAGTGGGCAAGTAGTCGGAAGAGATTTACCGAACAGAAAAGCCAAACGCCTCCCTGGACGGAAAGGGGGAGGAGCTGGAAAAGTTTTCGCGCGATCGCCGAGACTAAGAAAGCACGTGTCATCAAGCAAAAGAGCTTCGATCGATTGTATTTATATATATTTAAGAAGGGTAGCCAGAGCAGATCCTTATTCCCTCGGCGATAAGAAGCTGCACTTGCCAAGGGGGGGGCTGTGCAAGGGATGCCGTTTAAGAATTAAGCGGCTTCCTCTACGGCTTTAGGAGGGCCACTGAAATTTTAATCGAGTATCGCTACCGGTTTCGCAGTTGGCTGAGCGATTATCTAGCCTGATCTTGCGACTTTTTAGCCGAGTGGAAAAAAGTCACTCGTGCACGACTTTTTTGCTATCGTTTTTTATTGGAAAATCACCGAGTAATATTACATTCTACGATAATCACACTTTTGTTAACTAATCTTAGATTTCGTCATTGAACGCTTGATCTACAACTTTGAGCTTCGGGAGAGCACATTGTTGCTCCGCAAACATAGTCAATAGTTAATGGACAGCAGACGTAAATGGAAGACTGATACCTAATTTCCATTACAATACTACTACGATAATGCGGTTTGCAATTACTCAAGTCAACGGATTACATTGGATAATCGGTGCAGTAACATGAAAATCTCGTTATTTTGTACCACTTGCTCGGAACAATAATTAACATCTATTTGTATGCAATTATGCTTGTTGCACACGATCGTACGTTTGAACATTGTTGTACAAGGGTATGAGAGAAAGATTCAGCATTGGAAAAAGATAGAGCGAGGAACACATGTGTAATGGGATATAGAGGAGTATGCGCGTGGGCCAAGTCATTAAAAGCGCGTGTAGCATATAAATTACGAGCTTCGGGTCATTTGCGCTCGCGATAACCAATCCTCGCTCGTTAATCACAATTTTATATGTTGCCCTGACGTTTTGTGATACACAAATGTAGCGTGCTTCTGTAAAGTAACATCGGGAAAAAGCAAGAATTTTATTAAAGGCCAAAGCACACGTTTAGCTGAGTAAGATGGTGTAGTTGTTTGCTACCAGTCGCTTAAGTCGGCATACTTTATAAGTGTCGGCTTGCCTTATCATCTTTTCGTTTAAACTCTCTCCTCTGGCACAGGACTTTGAGCAACTTTGTGCGTTTCAAACTGCGAATTTGCACCTGAGCAGCTGTTCAAGCCCGCAATTTACCCGGCTTTATGATATCTTTTGATATTTTGTTTTTACCGAGGCAAAGTTTTATGATGCAGTATAAAAAATTTTAAAAATCCGGGAAACAACCAAGCTTTAATTATTTAAGAGCTTTACAATGTCATGCGCGAGCATTAAAATTTTAAGACATTATTATTTTTCCTTTCTATTTTCAAACCCTTTTTACTCTTGAGAATTAGTTTCCGTATTATTTTAAACAAACTTAATACTTATTCATCGACAACAGGCGTAGATAGGAGAATGGTATCTTGATTTCCATTTCAATCCTATTTCAATAATGTGGTTTGCAATTATCCCAGTCAATAGGTTATTATTGCATCGTCATTGCGTTCGAATACAAAATTAATTATTTCTACGGCAGAGCTTTCCTGAATTAGTCAATTGTTCTCCAGCCGCAAAATCACATGAGCCAAAATAACGTGTTGTACGCGCGTACATTCCTCTCGAAGGTCGCGACTATTAAAGAACCTTTAAAACGACATTCTAACAATGGGCAGTAAAAAAAGACTCGAATGTTAACGGCGCAACTTTATAAACAGCAATTAAAAAGCACATAAAAATAATCGGATCTTTATGACGGCATCAACTTTCGTTCCAGCAAATTGATGAAGCATAGTTTACGTCGGTGCAATAATAACGTCATTACACAATTAATGGGACCGAAGTAGTTAACGACGATAAATGTCGGAGCTCCTTAAGATGCGCCTGTACTCTCCCGCGCGCGGGTGTAAGGTGCGGGGATGAGAGTTACGTTGGCGCACACCTCATTAATCTCGCCGTCTTTCTCATGGCCCACTTTATTCTATTTTCTCTTCCGCCATCCCTCGCTTCCCTCAATTTATCTCCCCTGCCCCTTTACCCATACGCCCTTGCATTCTCTCTCTCTTCTTGGCGTTCAACTCGGCGCGTTACCGCTGATATATACACTCCCGTAGCCACTAGGCGGCTCCATTCGAGCGAAAACCCTCGACTCCGTGCGGCTCTTCTCCTCTTCTAGGTCGGTTAGAGATAGCCGCACGAAGCTCGCGCGCTAAATGCAATATGGGCGCGCGCAGGCACTGGGAAAACGGCGAAGGGGAGAGGAGGGATGCGGGACAACACACAGCCGAGCGTCCGGCCGCGCCTTGCCTCGAATTTCACGAGTTTTAAGAGCTGCAGAGCCAAGTTAAGCTCCAGCGAGAGTGCAACTGCAAGAAAGCCCACTTCTAATTGTCCGGTTAAATTAAGAGCGCGTGGATAAGGCTGCCCGTGCCAGACGATTCGGCTAATGAAATTTCAAATGATATAAAAGTGACGGCTGCGCGACGTCTGGCACTCGTCTACCCGATGCTGCTCGTGTATAAGAAGTGCTCGAGTCACGTTTTCCTTGGCTAAAAATCTTCCATCCTCGTGACTCTACTCGAGTAATTGCATTTTTTATTCAAGTTTTCAAGCACGAGCTTGTGCTTTTATCGCCAAATCGTCCTGGGAAATATCCTTCCCCCTCCCCCCACCCCATAATTTCTTCGGATTCCTATTTATCTTTTCAAGCTTGCGATAAATTATTGTTCAGCTTTGATTCGGTAAAGAAGAACCAAGCTGCGTCTCCCAGCAGGCTTTTACTTCCTTAGTCCGTAAAAATACAGTCTCTCAAGAGCTCTTGGAGGGGTGGAAATGGGAGGGACGAGCTTTTTCCGGTGTCGGAAAAATAACGAGGCCAGTCGCACGTACTGCAAAGCGTACAGCGAGCATAATGCGAAAGGTCAGGCAGAAGCGTGAACTGGCTTTCACACCACACGCACGCACTTCGCAAAGATAGCGCGCACTTGTTTATCCGGCGGCTTTCTCTCTCTCCCTCTCTGTATCTCTTTGCTCGGAAAGTGAAAGGCCGCGCTAGTTTTTCCCGCTTATTCTACGGCAACGCGCTTGGATACCGCCCGAGTGCTTTTGGTTTATCGGGAGAGAAAAAGAGCGAGGGAAAAGAGGGAGCGAAATGACGTACGTGAGAGATGGACGGGACATTTGACGTGGCCCTCTATATAACGTTGTGCGCAGAGCCGTCAAGCCCGATAGCCCTACCAGAGCGGGATATATCCGGCTAGTCCGGAGTAGCTTTAAAATTCCGCCGGATTCGCTTGATATCGTCATTTTTTTCCTTTGGCTTGCTTCTTTCTCCTCTGGGGCTGCCCTGATGGGATTACAAGTTTTTAAAGCGTTCATTAATGCTAACCACGGCCGGGTAGCAAGATTTATGATTTTATTGACGTTATTTATCATCCTGTTTGTGTGGCTGGGTGTTTGATATTCATTGGATTTTTTGCTGTTGTTATTGTTATTGTCAATGAATAAGGTGGAAGAAAGGTTTTTCTTTTGAAAGTACTCGATAATTTGAACAAAAGTCTTAAGAAAACGGTCTCAATCACTTTTTTGGGCTATCGTTTAGGCTAGACTTTTAAAAGTCTGTTCTTAAGGATCTTAAGTTTCACCTATGAATAACCAAATGCCATATGCAAAAATGTATTGTGAGAAATGCACCCTGAAATTGTAATTGTGTACAATCAATACGTGCAAAATTGAAGAAACGTTATGTAAATAAAGCGTTTAAAAATCGTTCTCACTTTCAAAATATTTTGTGCTAGCGTAAAAAGTTTAGTTTTTTTATTTTTATTCGGCTACTGTCGAGCATTCTTAACTGGAAATTTCATCGCCCTGACTCAGTTCGCTTCTTTTCAAAGTTGTACATCCGATATCGTACGACGGAGCACCCAAACTGTATTGTTGAGCTATCTTTTGCAGTATTTTATAAGGTAGAAAATTCATGCGAAACTTTTTTGGTTTTTTGACCAAGATATTTGACAAATAGAAAAATTTTTACAATTTTTCTATTTGTTTTGATTACATTTTATACAAAACTAGTTGCCTATTTATTATATAAATATTATGATCCATATTGACATCAACCGTAATATTTTGAAAAGATTAGAGGAAATTTAAACAATGCCTTAACATTTCAGTTGACGAAATAAACCGTACATGGAAAAATCTTGTACAGATTTATAAAGAGTGCCAGGCCAAAGAAAACGCTGCTCCCGAGCTAGGCCCCACGAGTGGGCCGCGTGACAACCCTAACCCTTCTTCGATCGGGATGTTTTGATCCTCAAAAGATCATTAAAGGAAAACAGTCATGCGAATACTTGATCTGTTTTATATATCTTGAGTATAAAACTTCATTGCGACATACATTTTTCGGCCGGTCAAGACGTTAATAACTATTAATAAGTTATTTCCCCTCATTGACCATTGACGGCCTATGCAACCTGTGTACATTTTATGCCTCTTTCTCACCTGGAGATG